>LR812527.1:3877356-4037356 GCA_903798195.1 Danio kyathit | reverse complement strand
TAAATTAATTGAATTTTTGAATGTTCGTAAGTAAAAATAAACTAATTTTGGGTCAACTATGGATAAATCCAACTATTGATTTAACATTTTAAACGATTCAGTTCATCTAATTTGCTTCATATTAGTGGAGCTCTATCACTCTATCAAAAAAAAATTTAAATCGTTGTTAAATTAATTGAATTTTTGAATGTTCGTACGTTAAACAAAATTCAATTTAGGATAAAAAAAAATAGACAAACCCAACTACTGAATTAACAATGTACAAAGATTCAATAAATTTTCTTTGATTCATATTAGTTGAGTGTAATCAAAGAAAATTAAGCTATCTGTAAATTAATTGAATTTTTGTACGTTTGTACGTTAAAAATATGAAATTTTGGATCAAATATGGAAAAACGCAACTTGAATAACCATTTTAAATAGATTAAATTAGTCTGATTTGCTTCATATTAGTGGAGCTCTAACAAAAATAAATAAATCACAGTTAAATTAATAGAATTTTTGAATGTTCGTAAGTTTAAAAAAAAACTAATTTTGGGTCAACTATGGATGAATCCAACTATTGATTTAACATTTTAAACGATTCAGTTCATCTAATTTGCTTCATATTAGTGGAGCTCTATCAAAAAAAAAAAATTGTTAAATTAATTGAATTTTTGAATGTTCGTACGTTAAACAAAATTCAATTTAGGATAAAAAATAGACAAACACAACTACTGAATTAACAATGTACAAAGATTCAATACATTTTCTTTGATTCATATTAGTTGAGTGTAATCAATGAAAATTAAGCTATCTGTAAATTAATTGAATTTTTGAATGTTCGTACGTTAAACAAAATTCAATTTAGGGTAAATAATGGACAAACGCAACTACTGAATTAACAATGTACAAAGATTCAATACATTTTCTTTGATTTATATTAGTGGAGTGTAATCAATGAAAATTAAGCTATCTGTAAATTAATTGAATTTTTGAATGTTTGTACATAAAAAATATGAAATTTTGGATCAAATATGGACAAACGCAACTATTGAATAACCATTTTAAATAGAGTAAATTAGTCTGATTTGCTTCATATTAGTGGAGCTCTATCAGAAAATAAATAAATCACTGTTAAATTAATTGAATTTTTGAATGTTCGTAAGTTTAAAAACATTGAATTTGGGGTCAAATATGGACAAAAGCAACTATTGATTTAACATTTTAAAAGATTCAGTTAATCTAATTAGCTTCATATTAGAGGAGCTCTATTAAAAAAAATATATCGTTGTTAAATTAATTGAATTTTTGAATGTTCGTACAAAAACATAAAATTTGGGGTCAAATATGGACAAAAGCAACTATTGATTTAACATTTTAAAAGATTCAGTTAATCTAATTAGCTTCATATTAGAGGAGCTCTATTAAAAAAAATATATCGTTGTTAAATTAATAAAATTTTTGAATGTTCGTACAAAAACATAAAATTTGGGGTCAAATATGGACAAACGGAACTACTGATTTAACATTTTATATCTTCCAAAACAAAACATTACATTTTGCATGTTTATGCTTTAATTTTTAAATTTTGGGGTCGAATATGGACAAACACAACTACTCATTTAAATTATTGTATGTTCATACACTTAGTGAAGTTTAATTTTAAACTAATTTCGAGAGGAGCATGTGCTCATGATTGACCCAGCTGGCCCACATTAGCTAATCATGATCTTCCAATCAAAGCACCCCAAGTCACTATATATATATCCTTATTTCCTCTCTACATCTATCTTCATTTGGAAGAAACCCCCCTCCTCCCCTTCTTCCACCTTTATCCAGAATGGGCGGCACGGTGGCCCAGTGACTAGCACTGTTGCCTCACAGCAAGAATACCAATGGCATCAGGTCCTTGCTGGGTCATCTGGTATTTCTGTGCGGAGTTTGCATATTCTCCCTGTGTCCGCGTGGGTTTCCCCCGGGTTCCCCGGTTTCCTCCCACCGGCCAAATATGCTCTAGAATAAGCCTAAATCTTTTTCTAATGTCTTACTCTCAAGAAGTTCACCTTGGCCTCAGCAGCGGGGGAGTTTGAGATCGACCTGAGCTCAATTTCCCCTCGCCATGTGAAAGGGGGGAGCCCTGGGCCCGAGGATCCCTTGAGCTCAGGGCTCTCTCCCGGGACAGCATGCCAAACAAGCTATGTGATAAATCATGAGCTAAGTGTGAACTCTTGAATAAAATATGTGTATCAAATATGGGTCAAATTCTGGGTCAGACATGGATGAATCCAACTATTGAATTAACATTTTAAAACGATTAAATTAATCTGATTTGCTTCATACAGTATTAGTGGAGCTCTATCAAAAAAGATCATTGTTAAAATAATGAAATTCTTGTATGTTCATGTGTCAATTTAATTTTGCGGTCAAGTATGGACAAACGCAACTATTGATTTAACATTTTTAATAGATTAAATTCATCAGATTTGCTTCATATTAGTGGAGCTTCCATAAAAAAGCATTGATAAACTAATTGAAATTCATTCATTCAAACTCAACAGCTGATTTAAAATCTTCTATGTTTATTTGCTCAAAAAATATTGTTATTTTTGGGTCAAATATGGACAATCCAGCTACTGATTTAAGATTTTACATAATTCACCTAATTCACCTAATTTGTTTCATATTAGTGGAGATCTTCCAAAAACAAAAAATGTTAAATTAATTGCAATATTGTATGTTCATGTTTCTGACAGTGTTGTTTTTTTTGTGCTGCTGTATTTCCAGGCCGAGATTTTGAGCGTTCTCAGTCATCGGAACATTATCAAGTTTTATGGAGCGATTCTGGAAGCGCCCAATTATGGGATTGTTACAGGTCAGTAAAATATGAATCATTGTTCAGAAATGCATCATTTATTATGGTGTTTCCAGGGCACGGCTGAAGCGATATTCCTGTGTTCAACATGCATTCAGACCATCAGCTAGTATAACTACAGGTGTCCACAGGGTCTTGTAAGGTCCACCCAGTTGGCCCAATGAAAGTGGTTCACTCACAGTGTGTTCATCCTTTCCAGTGCACAATGTTCTTTCGATTTAACTTTACCTCATATCTGACTCCAATTTGAATATGAGGTGGTTTAGAATATTAATATATTTATCTTTCGTTTTATCTGACTCCAATCATAAAACAGTAAGAAGATTATATAGATATATGATTTAGATAAATGTTTGAACCTTTTGTCTTCACTTGTAACTATTAGATTTGTTAATTCTCATGTCAGCTCAGAGGAATCGTCAGTCACTCTCATCAGTCTTGATTATTAAACAGGTAATTGACTAATACTTTTAGATGGCCACTCCTATGGTTGCTTATTCTAAAATATTTTTGATTAGTCTCCCTTAGATGTACACCCTTGAGTAAAGACAATATCATTTCTAATCAGAGGTCAAGGCCATTATTATAAATGTAACCGACTACTGTTTTCTATAATAATTTTGGTTTAGCCAAGCCCATGGTTTCCCATGTACACTTAATTTAGAATAACATTACTTTCAAGCAAGGGTCAGACACCCTATCTAGGTTAGTCGTTCAACACCTTGTTGCCCTAAATGGAAATAACTCCTTTTGCCCCTAAGTACACTTGAATCAATATCAATTATTCATAAATTGAATTCGCATCTTTAGATGGAAACATGGGTAGTGATCTCTTCTCGTCTTCCTGACTCTGCAGTGTGTGTCGAGCTGTGCTGTGATTGTAAAAGCTCATAAAGTGCTGTGTAAAGAGTGTTTGCTGAGAGACACTCCAGTCCTGCTTTATGAAAAGTAAACTCAATGCGAGCGGCTGAAGGTGATGTTTATGGCCAGATCACCTCTGTCAGTTTAGGTTATTAATTTCCCTTGTGTGTTTGGTGCTGATAATCTGACCATTATATGATGTGTGCACGCGGTGACCTAAACCAGATCTAAACAGTATTATTATTATTATTATCATCATTATTATTCGCTAAACTAAGCTAAACAGTGCTAATGAATGTTCAAAAATAATTAAGTAGAGCAAAATGTTCTTTTTATATTTTGTACATATTACATACTTTTTCATTTTAAATGCACCGACAAACATAAACAGTAGCAATGACATCCATTAACAACAACAGATAGAAAAAAATTGAGATTAGAAAATACAAAATTACAATTAATAGTTAGCATAATTATAATTCATTAATATATATATTATAAATAATAAATATTAATAATAAATACTTCAATAAAATAAGTACATAAATTAATGGATAAGAATAGGTAAGAATACCTTCATAAGAATGAATCAATTCATAAAAATACCTATATTGATGTTTGAACACCTGTAATAATTAATTATTAGTGAGCAGCCGATAATCAAATTAAAAGTAATTTTACATGACACTTAATACTGAAGAGTAATGATATTGGTCACATTCAGATTATCTAAATATCGTATTGTGAGTTCAGTATTGAGATACATATCGAATTGTGACTTAAGTGTATCATTAGACCCCTATGTTTTTTTTACCATGTGTTTGAGAAATAACAATAATAATATTGATATTACACTTTTTTTTGGATACGATATCGATAAAATATCGTATTGTGAGTTCAGTATCAAGATACGTATCGAATTGTGACTTGAGTGTATCATTAGACCCCTATGTTTTTTACCTTGTGTTTAAGAAATAACAATCACATTGATATTACACTTTTTTTGCATATGATATCGAGAAAATATTGCATTTTGAGTTTAATATTGAGATATGTCTCATATCGTGACTTGAGTGTACCGCTACACCCCTATGTTTTTTTTACCATGTGTTTGAGAAATAACAATTGCGATATGTATCGAATCGTAACTTGAGTGTATCGTTACACTCCTATGTGTTTTTACCGTTGGTTTGAGAAATAACACAAATAATATTGATTTAACGTTTTTTTTTTTGTGTATGATATCAAAAAAATATCGTATTGTGAGTTTAGTATTGAGATACGTCTCGTATTGTAACTTGAGTGTATCGCTACACCCCTGTTTTTTTTACCATGTGTTTGAGAAATAACAATAATAATATTGTCATTACACTTGTTTTGGATACCATATTGATAAAATATCGTATTGTGAGTTCAGTATTGAGATACGTCTCGTATCGTGACTTGAGTGTATCGCTACACCCCTGTTTTTTTTACCATGTGTTTGAGAAATAAAAATAATGATAGTATTGATATTACACTTTTTGTGTGTGTACAATATCAAGATAATATTGTATTGTAAGTTTAGTATTGCGAAACTTATTGAATCGTAACTTGAGTGTATCATTACACTCTTATGTGTTTTTACCGTTGGTTTAAGAAATAACAAAAATAATATTGATTTTACGTTTTTGTTTGTGTACGATATCAAGAAAATATCGTATTGTGAGTTCAATATTGAGATGCGTATCGAATTGTGACTTGAGTGTATCATTAGACCCCTATGTTTTTTACCATGTGTTTAAGAAATAACAATCACATTGATATTACACTTTTTTTGCATATGATATCGAGAAAATATTGCATTTTGAGTTCAATATTGATATATGTCTCATATCGTGACTTGAGTGTATCGCTACACCCCTATGTTTTTTTTACCATGTGTTTGAGAAATAACAATTGCGATATGTATGGAATCGTAACTTGAGTGTATCATTACACTCCTATGGGTTTTTACCGTTGGTTTGAGAAATAACACAAATAATATTGATTTTACGGTTTTTTTTGTGTACGATATCAAGAAAATATCGTATTGTGAGTTCAGTATTAAGATACGTATCGAATTGTGACTTGAGTGTATCATTAGACCCCTATGTTTTTTTTTACAATGTGAGAAATAACAATAATAATATTGATATTACACTTTTTTTTGGATGCGATATCGATAAAATATCGTATTGTGAGTTTAGTATTGAGATACATCTCGTATCGTGACTTGAGTGTATTGCTACACCACTGTTTTTTTTACCATGTGTTTGAGAAATAACAATAATAATATTGATATTACTTTTTTTTTGGATATGATATTGATAAAATATCGTATTGTAAGTTCAGTATTGAGATACGTCTCGTATCGTGACTTGAGTGTATCGCTACACCACTGTTTTTTTACCATGTGTTTGAGAAATAACAATAATAATATTGATATTACTCTTTTTTTGGATACGATATCGATAAAATATCGTATTGTGAGTTCTGTATTGAGATATGTATCGAATTGTGACTTAAGTGTATCGCTACACCCCTTTGTTTTTTTACCATGTGTATGAAAAAAACAATGATAATATTAAATATCTTACTTTTTTGTATACAATATCAAGGTAATATTGTATTGTGAGTTCAGTATTGAAAACATATTGAATCGTGACTTGAGTGTATCGTTACACCCCTATGATAGCACATCTAATACTTGTACATTACATCCTATGTGAAATTTTAGCATGCTAATTTGTAGTTTCGTGTGTTTTATGGTAGAGTACGCCAGTGGCGGCTCTCTGTTTGACTATCTGTCCAGCGACGAGAGCGAGGACATCAGTATGCAGCAGATTATGACCTGGGCCATGGACATCGCTAAAGGTAGCACACACACTAGTACATCAACTCAACAGAAAACGTTAGGATGAAACACCAGATGATTTGACAATTTTATAAATGAAAAATGACAAGTGTATATACCCTCAGAAATGCATTCAAGATGCATTTAAATCCCTTCTGGAGGTGGTCTGGGATGCACTGCAGACGAATCTAGACAGGCCTGAATGCATCTGATTGTTGAAACCCTATTTGTAAATTATTCTCCTCTCAAAATATATAAAAAGTGAACAAGCTGGACTGGTCAAAATTGCAACTGAAGGATGTAGCTGTACCTACAAATTGTCTGAAAGCCCCATTTAATTAGTGTTTTATTCGTTTGCCTCAACTCCAGCTTCAGTTCACTGATGTTTAGAATCAGATCATCATCCTTCATGTGCAGAGTTGTGTTGCTTTACACACTTACCAGCTCAGACACTACAGCTGAGCATTTGTCACTTCTTATATGTTTAGCTGTTTGTTTGAATGTATTTACATTGATAATGGCAGGCTGCAATGATTATATGCATATATCAACTTGTGTAAAACATGCACCTGATGTCATCTCTAAAAATGACAGTGTGAGTGCTGAGCTGTTCAGGACTATATGTGTTATTAGGTAGAAGCAAGGTAAATGTGTGACAAAGTCTAGCACCAATGGCCATACATTTTTTAAAAGTATAACCACCCCAGCAGGCACAGAACGTCAACATGATGTCAGATTGATGTTGTACTCCAACGTCGTGGGGACAATGCATTTTGGGTGGATATGAAAATCGGGTTGAACTTAATGTCAGACTGACCTCAGTGTCCAACATCAGACGGATGTTGCATTTTGATCACTTTCCAACGCAACTTAAAAACAATCAAATATCAACATCTATTGATGTTACAGCTTGATGTTGTGTAGACGTTACCACTATGATGTCTATTACAGGTTGGATTTTGGTTGCCATGCCTGACGAATAAATGTCAGTATTTGATGTCAATATGACAATGGTTTAAGATGTTGGCTCCACGTTGAATTTTGGTCACTTACCAAGACAACCTAAAAACAACCAAATGTCAATGTTATTTGACGTCAAATTCAACGTCAAAATAACGTACATTAAATTCTGGTCACTCAACATCACAGCCTAAATCTAACCTAACATTATCGTCTCATGAGGTTGTGTGCCTGCTGGGATGCTATGCATTACGTGAAGTTTATTCATAAACTAATTTCGAGAGGATCACGTGCTTATGATTTACCACAGCCGGTCTCGCATTAACTAATCATGATCTCCCAATCATATGATTCCCCATTTACTATAAATAACCACAGTTTCAGTCCACAATTATCTTCGTATGGAAGAAAACCCCCCTTTCCTCCCCCTTCTCCTCCTTTTCATAGATCGGGTGGCATGGCGGCCCAGTGGTTAGCACTGTTGCCCCACAGCTAGACCACTGCCAGCCCTGGTCCTCGCCAGGATGGTGAGTGTTTCTGTGCGGAGTTTGTATGTTCTCCCCGTGTCCACGTGGGTTTCCCCTGGGTCCTCCGGTTTCCTCCAACCCGCAAAGATATACTTAATTCACAACAGATTAAGTAATTCAGGCACTAGTCTAACTCCCTTCCTCCTCAAGTGTTTCCTTAGCTACCGCAGCCGGGGAGTTTGAGATCTACGTAAGCTTAAGCTCCCCTCTCGCTCTACGAATGGGAGGGAGCCCTGAGCTCGAGGATCTCTTAAGCTCAGGGCTCTCTCCCGGGACAGCATGCCAAACAAGCTTATATTAAATCATCAGCTAAGTGTGAACTCTTGAAATGTGTGTTGTTCGTACTGGTGTGTTGATGGTTTTATTGAAGCTTTCCGCATCGATCAGGCTTGCAGACAAACACTTTGACCTGCTTGAACCAGTTATGACCAGGAGGGAGGTGGAGAGTTGTAAACATTAGAGTTTAACAAACGTTAACTTTAGCGGTTTCTCTGACCACACTTGACCTGTAAGAGGAAACAAACTGAAACATTAATATGGTCTGCCTCTTGCAGAAACACTGGGTATACAGTTAATGTACTGTGTTCTGACACTTGTGTTCACATATTTGCAGTTATTATATACTGTATTACACCGTTGTCGTATAATCAGTTCAAATTAAATCAGGTTACATGCAATCTTTCAGATCTGCAAGAAATGAGGTTTTTATATTGCATATTTATAAATAGCTGTTTATGGAGAAAATGACGACTGAAATTATAACATTTAACCAAAAGTTTGACTGCCTAGAAAAATACTTAATAGTATTTAAGGAAAATGCGTTCTTTGCATTCTTGTGTTTAAACTCTCTGAACCACATGGTTGCTAAATCTTCATTGTAGGAGCAGTTCTGTAAACACATTTCCTGTTTGTTTATACACATTGAGCAACAGGGAAAGCAGCAGATGGTGTCATTTTAACTGAGATATTAATTTACAGCCACCATATGGTGCTATTTTTAAAGTCCAGTGTTTTGTTTATTATGTGTAGTAGAATAGGTTGGCATTATGTACTGTACCAAGTGTGATGTGATTGGACAAAGTGTCTAATATCGAACCAGTCTCAAAAATAATACATTTACAAAATTTAATTCACACATGCACAGCACAACTCACATTTACAAAATCCAATTTGTACGTTCAAAACACAATTCGTAAATACACAAATCCAATTCGTAAACTCAAAACAGGATTCATAAATACACAAATCCAATTTGTGAATTCAAAACAGGATTCATAAATACACAAATGCAATTTATAAACTCAAAACATCATTCAAAAATAGAAAAATCCAATTTGTTAATTCAAAACACGATTCATAATTACACAAATCCTATTCGTAAACTCAAAACACGATTCATAATTACACATATCCTATTCGTAAACTCAAAACACAATTCATAAATACACAAATCTAATTTGTGAATTCAAAACAGGATTCATAAATACACAAATGCAATTCATAAACTCAAAACACAATTCATAAATATACAAATCCAATTCATAAACTCAAAACACAATTCATAAATATACAAATCCAATTCATAAACTCAAAACACAATTCATAAATATACAAATGCAATTCGTAAACTCAAAACGCAATTCATAAATACACAAATGCAATTCATAAACTCAAAACACAATTCATAAATATACAAATGCAATTCGTAAACTCAAAACACAATTCATAAATATACAAATGCAATTCGTAAACTCAAAACACAATTCATAAATACACAAATGCAAATCATAAACTCAAAACGCAATTCATAAATACACAAATCCAATTCATAAACTCAAAACACAATTCATAAATAAACAAATGCAATTCGTAAACTCAAAACGCAATTCATAAATACACAAATCCAATTCGTGAATTCAAAACAGGATTTATAAATACACAAATCCAATTCATAAACTCAAAACATGATACAAGAATACACAAATCCAATTCATAAACTCAAAACATGATTAAAAAATACACAAATCCAATTCATAAACTCAAAACATGATTAAAAAATACACAAATCCAATTCATAAACTCAAAACATGATTAAAAAATACACAAATACAATTCATAAACTCAAAACATGATACAAAAGTACACAAATCCAATTCATAAACTCAAAACGCAATTCAAAAATACTCAAATCCAATAACAAAGAATTCGTAAATTCAAAATACAATTCATAAATACGCGAAACATGATTTGAGTTTACGTGCTTTGAGTTTACGAATTGGATTTGTGCATTTTTGAATTATGTTATGATTTTAGGAATTGGATTTTTGTGTTTACGAATCATGTTTTGAATTTTCGAATTGGATTTTGTAAATGTGAGCTGTGTTGTCGATGTATGAAATATACAGGGTGGGCCATTTATATGGATACACCTTAATAAATTACATAGACAGTTGCCTTCAGATGACCCCAAAGATAAAAGTCTAAGGGGGTCAGATCGGGAGACCTTGGGGGCCATTCAACTGACGACCAATCCACTTTTCAGGAAACCGTATTCAGGAAACCATTCACATTTATTAAGGTGTATCCATATAAATGGCCCACCCTGTATTTTGTAAATGTATTCTTTTTTAGACTGATCTGGCTAAAGCCATTGTGAACACAATTGGTCTTCATTCATTTTCACCCAAGAAATTTTTAAGTGTTTAGAATAGAAGACTGAAATCAACACGTAACACCTGCATCTTCTTCTGTTTTCATTAAACGGTGGTTGACAAACCACGAACACTGCACAACAAATGACACATGACAAAGCTAAAATTCGGCTTGATTTAAAAAAGAATATCCTGATAGAGAATGTCCGGCCATCTGTTAGTGACCTCAAGCTAAAGCAAATTTGGGTTCTGCAGCAGGACAATGATTCTAGCAAGTCACTTCTGAATGGTTGAAAAAACAAGCAAAATGAAGACTTTGGAGTGGCCTAGTCACAGTCGTGACCTGAATCAAAGTGAGATGCTGTGGCATGACCTTGCAAAGGTGGTTCATGCTTGAAAACCCTCCAATGTGGCTTAATTACAATAATTCTGCAAAGATGAGTGGGCCAAAATTCATTGCAAGATAATGAAAATGCTTGATTGGAGTTGTTGCTGCTAAGGATGGCCTAACCACTTATTAGGTTTAGGGGGCAAATGCTTTTTCGCAGAGGGTTATGTTCGTACACCGAATGAACATAACACAACAAACGATGCACGACAAACTAGAAATTCAGCAAGAGTCACACAACTCAAAATATCTTTAATGATCCAAAAAACACCAAAAAGTCCACTTCTGAATGGCGGATGAAAAACAAAAAAAAAACAACAAAATGAAGACTTTGGAGTGGCCTAGTCAAAGTCCTGATCTGAATCCAATTAAGGTGATGTGGCATGACCATAAAAAGGTAATTCATGCTTCAAAACCCTACAATGTGGCTGAATTACAACAATTCTGAAAAAAAAGTGGGCCAGAATTCCTCCTCAGCACTGTAACAGACTCATTGCAAGTTATCGAAAAACGTTTGATTGCAGTTGATGTTGCTAAGGGTGGACCAACCAGTTATTAGATTTAGGGGGTAAACATTTTTTCACACAGTACTATGTTTGTACGACAATTGACGAACTACAAAGCTGAAATTCAACCCAATTCAAAGAAGAATTTGGCTAAAAATTGAACCCAAAATCTCGGTGTATATCCAGCTTAAAGATGTCAGTGCCTGCTGTTTTCCAACATGTTTCAGAATATCTTCTTTAGTGTTCAACAGAAGCAAGAAACTCATAAAACTTTAGAACTGAAATCTTTCAGTTTTCGGGGTGAACTGTCCCTTTAAACATACGAACAGACGCATTACACAACAGAGTAAAAGGGAAACGTTCATATGAGCTTTTTAAGCACCTTCAGTCTGATAAATACTATTTATAAATCTTCACTGTCTTCTAGGCATGCATTATCTGCACTCCGAGGCCCCCGTTAAAGTCATTCACAGAGACCTCAAGTCCCGAAATGGTTTGTAACTTTAAAGTATTGTACAGAATAAAAGCTTTTGAATTATATTTCTTTGACTTGACCATATTGTGTTTCATTCCAGTTGTGTTAAGCTCAGATTCAGTACTTAAGGTATGCACTGGCTGTGTTTCATTAGTGTTTAATAAATAAAAAAATCAGCCCTCAGTGTTTGTCTGCTGACTCACCTGACTCTCTGTTCCCTCAGATCTGTGATTTCGGGGCGTCCAAGTTTCATTCACACACCACACACATGTCTCTGGTGGGCACGTTTCCCTGGATGGCCCCTGAGGTCATCCAGAGCCTCCCGGTGTCTGAGACCTGCGACACCTTCTCCTACGGCGTGGTGAGAACACTCAGTCTACTTATTTTTATGGATTTCATATTTATATGTGACCCTGGACCACAAAAATAGTCATAATGGTTAATTTTGGGATATTGAGTTTTATACTTCATCTAAAAGCTGGATAAATGAGCTTTCCATTGATGTAAGGTTTGTTATTATAGGACAATATTTGTAGGAAAATATTAATAAATTCAAATCAATTAAGTTTGAACCAAACTTTACACACCAGACCAAACCCAAATTAAATATGAAATAATATAAAATTTATACATTTAGTCAGTCATTACTATTATCATAGAGCTGTATATAATAAGTGCAACACATGCTCATTGTGGATACATACCCCATCTACATTTCTGGAGACTGTGAAATATGTACCCGGAGGTTCGTCTGGCTGCATTTTGTCTGTAAAACTAACACTACGGGTCGGTATGACGCCGCCGACAACTTCTGTTCTATTTCGCACTACGTATGACCGCTTACCTCCATATGGACAACTTTTCCGGTGTTACCAGTTTGCTCAGTAGCTCACCATGTATGGTTGTGGACTTGGGATGAGTGGATTGCATTGATGGAGTTTGAGTCCAGCGAAGAACGGTTCCAGAAACCAGGTTAAAATAACAGCAAAAAATAAAATAATAAGCTGAAAGCGTGGTAAAATCATGGAGCCGTGATGGCTTTTCTTTTTCTAAATCGCTTTTGAAACCACTATCGGTTGGGTTTAGGGAAAGGGGTGGGTGGGTCAGTCAACAGCAAGCTGTGTTGCGCCCTCTGGCAGATTTTACACGAGAAGAGGATGCGCAAATAGCACGCTCGAGAGAAATTTGAGATTAGGGCTGGGCCGATAAACGATATTAAATCGAATCACGATAAAATTTATGTCATTAACAATGACTAGCTCTGGACTTTTTTACTCTATATTGATCTAGGAGCAATTCACACTGCAGAAATGTGCAACAATGGGGATCTAAAAGTGTGTTGATATTAGAGATGTATAAAATTTTCGGCCACCATTTAATGGACCCTCAAATTTTTGTGGCTACAGTCATTGTTGGGGTATTCTTTTAAATCTGGAAGCATTAACAACTGATATGGAAATGTATATCGTTATCGTTCAATATGGAAAATAATTATCGAGATTGCATTTTTGCCATATCGCCAAGCCCTATTTGAGATCATCAAAAAATGTACACAGCACATTCTGGTGGATTTGCGAAAACAAAAACTGCAAGCAGACGTAGCTCCGGGTACATTTTTCTTGATCTCTAGAAATGTAGACGGGGGTACGTATCCGTAATGACAATGGGTTGAATAAGTGTGTGTGTCTCCTTCAGGTCCTGTGGGAGATGCTGACTCAAGAGATTCCCTTCAAAGGTCTGGAGGGGCTTCAGGTGGCCTGGCTGGTGGTGGAGAAACACGAGGTGAAGGAAGATCCGACTGGATGTTTCTCTGCTAAACTAAGCTTTTTGTGGGGTTTTTGACATTTGTGTGTGTTCACAATCAGAATGAGCTTTATTCGACAAGTGTGCGCAAACACACAAAGATTTTTTTTTTCAGGAGCTCAGGATACATACAGTACATACATACAGTTAAAGTCATAATTATTAGCCCTTCTGTGATTTTTTTTATTTTTACTTTTTTTTTATTTTGGCTAGAATAAAAGCAGACTTAATTTTTTTAAACCATTTTAATGTCAATATTATTATCCTCCCTAAGCAATATTTGTTTTGGATTGTCTACGGAACTAAGCATCATTATACAATGACTTGCCTAATTACCCTAACTTTAACCTAATGAACCTAGTTAAGCCTTTAAATGTCTCTTTAAGCTGAATACTAGCATCTTGAAGAATATCTAGTCAAATATTATTTACTGTCATCATGGCAAAGATAAAAGAAATCAGTTATTATAAATGAGTTATTAACACTATTATGTTTAAAATTTATTTATTATTAATTAATTTATTTATATATTTTAATATTTTGCTTCGTATGCTTATTTGTACAGTTATTTAAAAAAAAAAAAAAATATATATATATATATATATATATATATATATATATATATATATATATATATATATATATATATATATATATATATATATATATATATATATATATATATATATATATATATATATATATATATATATATATATCTTCTATAATTTTTATTGTTTATTTTCCACTTATTATAAAAGTAATATATGTGTGTGTGTGTGTGTGTGTGTGCGTGTGCGTGTGTGTGTGTGTGTGTGTGTGTGTGTGTGTGTGTGTGTGTTTTTGCAGAGGTTGACGATCCCCAGCAGCTGCCCAGCAAGTTTCGCCTGTTTGATGAGAAGCTGCTGGGCGACAGAACCAAAAGTAAGAAGAAGAATGTTAACCTGTTTTCCTTCATCTGTAATTTAGGTCATGGCACAGATTGTGACCACAGACTAAACTAAACTGAAACTCTTTTTAAGGTTTTTTTTTTCTTTTTTAAAGGTGTAACTAGTCATTTAGCTACTGGATAATGTTAATAATTACATGAGCTTACTATATGGTTGGAGTTAGAAGTTTAGGATTAGTTACATGTAATTATGCAAAATTCATTATAGTTCCCCTTCGGAAGGGGAACTTCAATGCTATGTGGAAACTTCCACTATGGGGATTTTATTCAGAAAGCCAATCATCTGAAAGAGTATGTAAACGGGCCAATGAAATGCCAATGAGTTGGCAGCTTCAGCTTGCGCACCTGATGCTCGTTGCAATTAATTTTTCGCTCATCTGAGCCAGGGCGAGCCGTGCCCCCCAGGAGTGAGAGCCTTTTTGGGCGTTAGCACGCGGCGCCTCTCTAACAGACACTGTAGAGCTGCGGGCTGGGCGACACCTATTGCGAGATTTATTAATCTTGAGGGGAGCCGATTTCCTCACGCGGTGAATAAGAAATTCGGTTAGGTGTTGTAAAACGCTTGCTGCGCCATTCTCTCTAACACGGAGATATGTTCGCTTTTTCGCTCTGTCAGTAAAGTTCCCCGCTGGCGAACCCTGCAGATATTCCTCCGAGGCCCCCAGCATCTGACTCAGCGGAGGAGTCAGGCGCTGGCCCGTTACGTTGTTGGTATGCCCGCTGGTCAGCCCGCATTCTGGGTATAGGTGCCCGCTATGTGCGATCCACACTAGGCGATCCCATATGCTTATACTGCCACAGTGCAGTCCCCCCTCACAGGCGGACCCGTGTCTTCCCTCACCGCTAACCATCTTATATTCTTATGCGTACTCCCCCTTCTCAGGGCGAGTCCATATGCTCTCTCGCCACCAGTCTCCCCACTTGGGTAGCAGGTGGCCTCCGCAGCGTATTCCCTATCGGGACTGCACGATTTCCCAACGTACTGTCGTATTAAATTCCTAGAAATTATTCTAGACGCATTTGCGGCTCCCGAAAAATATATCTAAATCCGTAAATCTTCTGTTGAAGTGGGATAAGTAAGGGCCAGGGAACACGTTGGAAGACCGCGCCTCTGGTGACGCAGGTGCGCTCACGCTCTTTTGCCTGGCAAACCTCTCATCGGGGGCGACGGTAAGGTTCAATCATTATGGCGTTTTCCAAACATTTCCCCATAGTGGAAGTTTCCACATAGCATTGAAGTTCCCCTTCCGAAGGGGAACGCTCTGGTTACTAAAGTAACCCTCGTTCCCCGAGGGGGGGAACGGAAATGCAATGTTCCTTCGCCATAATGATTGCCCCTTAGCTGTTGAGGTGAAAGTCTCTTCCGCTAAAAAAATGATGCTTTGGCTTTGCTCGCACATGTGCTCTTATAGCAAATTAATTGCAACGAGCATCAGGTGCGCAAGCTGAAGCTGCCAACTCATTGGCATTTCATTGGCCCGTTTACATACTCTTTCAGATGATTGGCTTTCTGAATGAAATCCCCATAGTGGAAGTTTCCGCCACCCCCTAGCTTTATTGAGTGCATTTTATTAGACATTACATGCCTGAGATATTCAGTCTCATCTTGCAAATCCAGGTCTGCATCCAGATACTATTGGGAACATGTGTAAATATGTCACCTTAAATTAAGATGTTACCAACAACAACAAAAACATAGGGTTCATATATGGGATGGACAATATATCGTTTTAGATATTGCAATTTGCGCATCCGCAATAATTACATCGCAAGATATGCAATGCTGAGTCAGGATTATAGTTGACCAGGAGCCACAAAACACATCTGATTTATAGAGTCACTGCTAAGTTTAACCATAATAGAGTGAAAGTTTGTCATTTTCTTGTGTTTTTAAGGCCTGTGACTCTTTGAAGTGAAGATTAGTTGTATTTAATTATTTATACAGAATTTATACAATTTATGCAAAACAATGTTGTTCTTACTTAGAATTTCTGTCTTGTTTTTAGTCCAAATATCTACATTTCAATGAGAAAACAACATTATTTTATGTACCATAATGGCAGATCATTTTGCTTGTTTTGGGGAAAAACTGTTCACTTTGAGTCATTTCTTCTGATGGTGAAAAAATACAATATATTTACTTGATCTAAGATGTAATTTTTCGATATTTGGACTAGAAATGAGACAATGCAATGTAAGAAAAGCATTTTTTGCATTGTTATTACTGTACCTGACTAATGTTAGACTTCCCAGAAAACTGCCAAATAGAGTTATTCATGTTGTGAAACTGTATTTATATCGCAATATTTATTGCAGAAAAATAAAATATCGCAATATCAGATTTTTCAATATCGTGCAGCCCTAATACACTCTATGGATTTTTTCCAAAACAGTTTTTCCACATGATGTCAAAGAAAGATTTATCATATTCTCTCAAATATAATTGAAAGTCTGTCACTTTTTACTCATGTTGTTCAAACCTGTATGTCTTTCTTAGTTCAGTAAAACACTGAACACTCACCGGACACTTTATTAGGTACACCTGTCCAACTGCTCGTTAACGCAAATTTCTAATCAGCCAATCACATGGCAGCAACTCAGTGTCAGCGTTTGGGCATGTAGACATCTGCTGTAGTTCAAACCGAGCATCAGAATGGGGAAGAAAGGTGATTTAAGTGACTTTGAATGTGGCATGTTTGTTGGTGCAGGCAGGCTGGTCTGGGTATTTCAGAAACTGCTGATCTACTGGGATTTTCACGCACAACCATCTCTGGGGTTTACAGAGAATGGTCCGAAAAAGAGAAAATATCCAGTGAGCGGCAGTTCTGTGGGCGCAAATGCCTTGTTGATGCCAGAGGTCAGAGGAGAATGGCCAGACTGGTTCCAGCTGATAGAAAGGCAACAGTAACTCAAATAACCACTCGTTACAACCGAGGTCTGCAGAAGAGCATCTCTGAACACACAACACGGATGGGCTACAGCAGCAGAAGACCACACCGGGTGCCTCTCCTGTCAGCTAAGAACAGGAAACTGAGGCTACAATTCACACAGCCTCACCAAAACTGGACAATAGAAGATTGGAGAAACGTTGCCTGGTCTGATGAGTCTTGATTTCTGCTGCAGCATTCGTATGGTAGGGTCAGAATTTGGCATCAACAACATGAAAGCATGGATCTATCCTGCCTTGTTTCAACTGTTCAGGCTGGTGGTGGTGGTGTAATGGTGTGGTGAGCACACTTGAGCCCATTAGTACCAACTGAGCATTGTGTCAACACCACAGCCTACCTGAGTATTGTTGCTGACCATGTCCATCCCTTTATGACCACAGTGTACCCATCTTCTGATGGCTACTTCCAGCAGGATAACGCTCCATGTCATAAAGCATGAATAATCTCAGACTGGTTTCTTGAACATGACAATGAGTTCACTGTACTCAAATAGCCTCCACAGTCACCAGAACTCAATCCAATAGATCATCTTTGGGGTGTGGTGTAACTAGGCATGGGACGATAACCGTTTTTAAGGTATACCGCGGTTTGGAAAAGTCAAGGTTTTAAAACAGTCAAAATTTTCTGTAATACCGTTTCTAAGGTATGTGTAATATTTTTTATTTACTTTTTTTTTTTTTTAAGACAACAGTACCTCCAGCAGAAAAAATATCCAAAGATGTTGTTTTAAGATGTAAAGAAATCTGTGTTTTAGAAACTAATGAAGACAGCAGAAGTCAATGATTCATTTGAATTATTTAGCCTGACATGTTTACTGTTCCAAAATATCAAATTTCAATTTCAAAGGGGAAAAAAGTTTTAGTTTTTACCCAGACATTTAAAAAGCAGTAATCACAATACCGTGAAACCGGGATATTTTTATCCAAGGTTATCATACCATCAGAATCTTATACCGGCCCGTGCCTAGGTGTAACAGGACATTTGCATCATGGATGTGCAGCCGACAAATCTGCAGCAACTGCGTGATGCTTTCATGTCAATATGGACCAAAATCTCTGAGGAATATTTGCAGTACCTTGTTGAATCTCTGCCACAAAAGATTAAGGCAGTTCTGAAGGCAAAGGTGGTCCAACCAGGTACTAGTAAGGTGTACCTAATAAAGTGAGTGTATATTACATAGCAAACATTTAATAAATCTCAGATAATTACATTTGTTGCAGAGCATTAGCAGTATACTAATACAGTAATTATACAGTGCTTAGCTAGATTTACTCTGCCTTATAGTGAAAAAGCATTACTGCATGAGTAAGAGATAAGACATGCTGTTTGGTCAGGACATTAATAACAGCTCTCTTCATTAATATATGACTGTCTCTTATCCTGACATTTTCAATTCATCCAAGCAAAGTTCACTTCATCCGCCTCATTTCACGGCTTGTTTTTTTTTTTTATGGAAACATCACACTCATTCTTGATCAATACACGTTTGCTGGCACTCAGAGAACTGTAGCATAACACTCAGAAACACTCGTGGCTGTTTTTAAATCTCTCTGAAAAGTTTCCTATAGCGTATTGTGTTTTATGACAGCTTACAAGTTGAAAAAGCTGTTAATGTGTCACTATTGCATGCATGAACTGCTTGAAGCCTCTGTGAAAAAAGAAGTGCGCTTTATATTACCGAATGGGCACTTGTAGTGTGCTTTAAATCTTAGAAAAAGTAGTTTGTCAGTCTGGTCTCAAAAAGTTTGAAAAGTTTGGCTCTCACTTTGTCATGTGCCTGGCTTTGTTGTCTTTTAGCCTTACTTTATATTAAGTGAACATTTCCTAAGGACTTACCATGCAAGTACACTGGATCAAAATATGAAACCAAATTCAGCGTTTCGCCAGTCTAATTCATTGCGTGCATAGTATGCACACAAGAATCATCATGAGTTCCCTAAAGTTTCAGTATATTGCAGACTAGTAACTGCAGCATTGAAGACTGCTTGTGGAAGTGGAAAAACTTGTTACAAAATGTACTTACATAATTCTTGTTACGCATGTACTACTTACCAATGTAAAAAAAAAAAACACCCGCTTCCGATGTTATCACTCGATTGAATGGGTGTTATCAGTGTTTTTCAGCTGATAGATATGGGCCAGTAGGGGCCTTTTGCGCCTATTGGTAGGCTCAGAAGGCTGTTATCATCCATCCACATGGTTAATCATTTAAACTAATAGAGAAGACTCCAGATCCAGATCTGTTTTTACATTACTGTGAAGTTTGGGTTTAGGGTTGGGGTAGGGGTAGACGTTAATAAAATACAATTAATGGAAAATTTAATAAGGAATATAAATAATTCTTGTCAACTTTGGGCCACAACCTTATGTGATTTATAGCTGATTAACCATGTGGATGGATGATAACAGTCTTCTGAGCCTACCAGTAGGCGCAGAAGTCCATTACTAGCCCATATCGTTCAGCTGATAACCACTGATAACGGCCAATCAATTGAGTGATACCATTCTAATCGACTGAAAAAAAAAGTTACCAATGTCCTGTACATGCTACGTAATATGTTGTTGCATACTAGTAGTTACACCAGTATCACACATGTACTGTAGATTCTGTGTAGCAGTGTGTACATACACCGTAGTTACATTATACTACTTACACATTCAGTTAACATGTAAGTTCACAGGTTTAAGGCACAGTACAAAGTGAGATTAAGGCCCAATCCCAATTCTATTTTTGTACCCCTTCCCCTTCCCCTTGGCCCCTCCAACCGAGGGTTAAGGGAAAGGGCTTCAAAACTTACCCCTAAGAATTGGGACAGCACTTCAACACCTGCACACGTCATCATATGTCATCACGATCTCTTGCTTCATATGGGATCAGACGATCGCGACTGCTGTAGTTATTCCAGTAGTGTTATTTTGTGGTGTTTATCTTTAGGAAATCACTGAAGGCATATATTATGTTATCATAACGATCTAATGTGGCAATAAGATCGTAACTGTACTGTGTATTTACACAGTGGCCGTATTCATCTATGTAAACACACGAAAACAACATTAACATTATAGCAGACACTGTATAAAGCTCATTTTCACCCACTAGACTGCTCTGACAGGGTATTCGAGTGTTATCGAGTGACAGAATGTTGTAGGACTGCTGTACAGGAGTTATTATTAGGGATTATAGATCGCGAAATTTTTTTTGCGGTTTTTTTAAAAAAAGCATGACCGTAAAACATGAACGCGGTTAGGAATATAATAAATCATGTGTTTGTTTGTCGTAAAAATTCGTAATAATGACAAAAAATACTAATTTGTGGATCTCCTTACTTCCGGGTTCAGCTATACTGCCGTTGTGGCAGGTGTATTCTGGGAAATATTCTTACCCAACCGTTTCAAGTGTGCTCCTGAAAAATCTTCGTTCGAAGGGGTGTATACCCCTTGCCCTTAGCCCTACGCCTTACGCCTTCAAGCTAAAGAGAATTGGGACACCCCTACCCCTTGGCGGGCATGCGCAAAACGAGGGGTAGGGGTAAGGGGTAGAATTGGGATTTGGCCTAAAGCTTGAATTTAGAATAAGTCACAGAAAATCAATAAATCGTTAACATATAACATTCATTCATTCATTCATTCATTTCTTTTCGGCTTAGTCCCTTTATTAATCTGGGGTCGCCACAGTGGAATGAACCGCCAACTTATCCAGCATATGTTTTACGCAGCGGATGCCCTTCCAGCCACAACCCATCACTGGGAAACATCCACACTCATTCACACACACACTCATACACTACGGTCCATTTTGGCATACCCAATTCACCTGTACTGCATGTCTTTGGACTATGGGGGAAACCGGAGCTCCCAGAGGAAACCCACGTGAACACGGGGAGAACATGCAAACTCCACACAGAAACGCCAACTGACCCAGCCGAGGCTCGAACCAGCGACCTTCTTGCTGTGAGGCAAACGTGCTACTCACTGCAACACCGTGTCACCAACATATAACATATTTTACCATATCTTACATGTTTGTTGTGTTGCTAGCATGTTTCTAGCATGGTTTGTACATTGTTACTCTGCTGAAAAACTGTTAATAACCAGCTTAAACTAACTCATGAAAAACAAACCACCTTAAAGTAGCTCATGACAATTAAACCAGCTTAAACCAGTTTATGACCAGCTAGAACCAGCTTAAACCACTTCACGACCAGCAAAGAACCAGCTTAAACCAACTTATGACATGCAAACCAGCCTAACCCAATTCATGACCTGCTAGAACCAACTTAAACCTGTTTATGACCAGCAAAGAACCAGCTTAAACCAGCTCACAACCAGCTTAAACAATCTTATGACAAGCAAACCAGCTCCAAACCAGTTCATAACCAGCTAGAACCAGCATAAACCGGTTCATGACCAGCAATAAATCAGCTTAAACCAGCTGAAAACCAGCTTAAACCAACTTTTGTAAAGCAAAACAAGTTTAAACCAGTTCATAACCAGCAAGAACCAATTTAAACCAGCTCATGACCAGATTGAACCAGCTTAAACTAGTTCATTACAAGCAAACCAGCTTAAACCAGTTTACTGACCAGCAAGAACCAGCTTAAATTAGTTCATGACCCACAAGGCTCAGCTTAAACCAATTCATGACCAGCAAGAACCAGCTTAAATCAGCTCATGACCAGAAAGAACCAGCGTGAACTAGCTCATGACAAGCAAACCAGCTTAAACCAGTTAATGACCAGATAGAACCAGTTTACGGCTAGTCAAGAACCAGCTTAAACCAACTAATAACAAGCAAACCAGCTTTAACCGGTTTATGACCTGCTAGAACCAGCTAAAACCAGTTCACAACCAGCAAAGAACCAGCTTAAAAAAGCTCACAACCTGCAAGAACTAGCTTAAACCAATGTATGACAAACCAACCAGCTTAAACCTGTTAATGACCAGCAAGAGCCAGCTCACTACCAGAAAGAACCAGTTTAAACCAGCTAATGACCAGAAAGAACTAGCTTTAACCAACTAATAACAAGCAAACCAGCTTAAACCAGTTAATGACCAGCAAGAGCCAGCTCACGATCAGAAGGCTTAAACCAGCTCATGACAAGTAAACCAGCTTAAACCAGTTAATGACCAGCTAGAACCAGCTTAAACCAGTTCATGACCAGCAAGAAGTATCTTACCAGCATGTAGTATGAGTTGTCATGATCCTAGTATGTTTTCATGATGATAGCATATTATTAGCATTAATTAAGCTGATGCTACTCTGTTCTAACAGATGGCTAACATTATTTATCATGTTCAAAACATGTATAATATGATTCTAGCTTAGCATTTCTAGATTAACATGTTTCTGGTTTGCTTTACCACATGACTAACATGATTTACTATGTTGCTAGCATAAATTAGCATTTAACATAATAGAAGTAAGTTTCTGTGATGTTTAGCACATTATTAGCATGAATTAGTATAATTGCTAAAAAACGACATGACTAACATATTTTGCCACGTCGTTAACATGAATTTTTATGTTTCCAGCAGTGTTAGCATATTGTTAACATTAGTGGGCTTTGTTGTTAGCATTTGCATACCATAAAATGAACATAGCTAGAATGTTTCTATCATTTGTTGCAACATGGCTAACATGGTTAGCTTGAAATAAGCATGTTACTAGTATGTTTCACCATTAAATTGAGTTCATAGCTAAGCCTTTTCTGGCAAGGAATGTTATGTAATAATAAAAAATACTACAATTGTGTCATTTTAGGTGCAACTTACTTCTTTTTCACTAGCAAGTTTATTAACCTGGGGAGATTTTGTTTATTTTGAGCCAGTCATCTGTGTGTACTGTAAATTCTCATAGCCTTCTCAAGAGTTTATTGTGTCAGATAGTGATGTGACGTGTCTCTGCTGGAGATGCTGATGTTTTAATGAAGATGTGATTGTATTTCAGGAACGGCCGCTGTTTAAACACATCTTGTCCACACTGGAGTCCATGTGGAATGACACTCAGCTGCCTGACAAGTGCAACACTTTCCTGCAGAATAAAGCCGAGTGGAGGTACTGTACACTCACACACAGAAACAGCAGCGTATTTTATGTACTGTGCCTGCTGATTTATTATTTTGCATTAGTACAGTGGATTTTCTATGGTTATTTTTATTTAATTTATTTTTTGTTGATTGATTTATTTATTTATATTATCAAAAATACTGAAAAAAGTCTTATTGTCAAATAATTAAAAACAAATCAGTATATTTTAAACTAGATTTTATTTTCAGCGTCATTACCATATCCGATCACATGACCTATTAAAATAATGGTCCTTTTTTATTATTTTATAATTAAAAATAAAACTTTACTTTTTGTAGATTTACTCATTTATATGAAGAAAACGACTGGAATAAATGAAAATAAATAAGTATATCTTAAAATAAACTCATTCTGATTTGCATTATTATTAATAATGGTGAAACTTTCACATGGTCGCCTACTGAAGCTTAGCAGGACTGCGCACCGTCAGCACCTTTATGGGAGACCAAATGTGAAAGCTAAGTTGCTGCCAGAAGTGGTGTTAGTAAGACAAGCAGGGGGCGCTCAACCTGTGGTCTGTGTGGGTCCTAACACCCAGTATAGGGAAGGGGACTCTATACTGCTCAGTGAGCACCATCTTTTGAATGAGATGTTACACCGAGGTCCTGACTCTCTGTGGTCGTTAAAAATCCCAGGATGTCCTTCGAAAAAGGCGGTTTAACCTCGGCATCCTGGCCAAATTTGTCCATCATGCTGTCCTAGCCATCCCCATAACAGAATTGGCTTCATCACTTTGTCTCCTCTCCACTAATCAGCTGGTGTGTGGTGTGCGGTCATCTAGGTGGGTGCTGCACACTGGTGGTGGATGAGGAGATTCCCTCCAAAAATGTGTAAACCACTTTGAGTGTCCAGAAAAGTGCGCTTTATAAATGTAAGGAATTATTATTATTATTATTATTATTATTATTATTATTATTATTGTATAATTAAAATATTATTATTTTGTTGTATCAAAATACTGAAAACATATATTTTAAAATAGTTGAAAATAAATCAGTATATTATAAAATATTATTTATTATTTTTCTTTATTTTCAGTCACACCTTCAGAAATCATTCAATCAGATTTGCTTTTTAAAAATGCATATAATAAATTTGCATTTCTAATAGTCTGTAGTTTCTTGTAATTCAGTAGTCTCCTTTGATTAAAATTTTTTGAATTATTCTGCAAATTGTATTTGCATAACAAAAAAACACACACTTGCTCTGTTCTCTGAATTGATTAATACAGAACTGTTGAATTTATGTACAGTAATTAAGGCAAGCATATTATGGGTAACTGTAATTAAATGACCTAAAAGTACCAAAAGTATACCCTTACTTTGCTTTTTCAGCACAAAAGTACTTTAAATACTGTTTATTTGTGCCCAACACTGTGCTCAATATACTACTTGATCTATTTTCTAATAAAGCAGCCAGTGTATTTTCTTACACACATTGTATTCTGGTGGTCTAGAAAGTTCTGTCTGTTTGATTCTATATTAAGAGTGTCTGGAAGTGAGCCAGAGACACGAGGCTCCTGTTTGTCCCTCCAGCTGAACACAAACACTCAATGAAGAAAAGAAATGTGACGCATCCAAAAGGGCAGAACGAGGGCAAGAAATTTAGAATCAACGTTGCCAAAAAGACTTGATCGCAAAACTGTCCATAACCTGCCCAAACACACAAAAAACGGCCTAAATATTTGAATCTCTCCATATATAAATGGCGGCACACTAAGAAGTGTTGGGGGAGGGGCTAAAATATAATGGGCACTGGTGGGTGTAGCTTAAGCATCCTTGTATAAATAACTGCAGACTGAGGAGAGTGGGGGAGAGTCTAAAGAAGGTGCAGCGGTGGTGGGTGTAGAGTGGCGAGTTGGTGGAGGGGCTAATCAGGGGTGGTGGGCGTGGTTTGAAACTCCATATATTAATGATGGCAGACTGAAGAAAGTTGGGGGAGGGGCCAAAGTAGGGGTGGTGCTCGTGGGCGGAGCTTGAGCCTCAATGTATAAATAATTGCAGATTGAAGAGGGTCGCAAGTGGGGGAGGGGCTAGAGCAGGGGCAGTGCTGGTGGGTGGAGCTTGAGCCTCCATATTTGAATAATTGCAGATTAAGGATAGTCGCAAGTGGGGGAGGGGCTAAAGCAGGGTCGGCGCTGGTGGGTGGAGCTTGAGACTGCATATTTAAATGACGGCAGACTGAAGAAAGTCGTGAGTTGGGGAGGGCCTAAAATATAGTCAGCACTGGTGGGCGGAGCTTGAGCCTCCATATATGAATAATTGCAGATTGGGGATAGTCGCAAGTGGGGGAGGGGCTAAAGCAGGGGCAGTGCTGGTGGGTGGAGCTTGAGCCTCCATATATAAATGATGGCAGACTAAAGTCACATATTGGGGGAGGGGCTAAAGTATGATCAGCATTGGTAGGTGGAGCTTGAGCCTCTCCATATATAAATCACAGCAGACTGAAGAAAGTCTCGAGTTGGGGAGAGGCTAAAGTAGGGCTGGCGCTGGTGGGTGGAGCTTGAGTCTCACCATATATAAATGACGGCACACTGAGGAGAGTCAATAGTTGGGGCAGGGGCTAAAATATATTTGGCTCTGCTGGGCAGAGCTTGAGCATCTCCATATAAAAATGACAGCAGACTGAAGAGAGTCACGTCTTGGTGAGGGGCTAAAGTATGATCGGTTCTGGTGGGTGGAGCTTGAGCCTCTCCATATATAAACGACAACAGACTGAAGAGAGTCACGAGTTGAGGGAGGGGCTAAAGTAGGCCTGGCGCTGGTGGGTGGAGCTTGAGCCTCTCTATATATAAATTGCGACCGACTGTAGAGAGTGACGAGTTGGGGGAGGGACTAAATCAGGGGTGGTGCTGGTGGGTGGGGTTTGAACCTTGCCATATATAAATGACGGCAGACTGAGGAGAGTCGATAGTTGGGGGAGGGGCTAAAATGTAGTTGGCGCTGGTGGTCAGAGCTTGACCATCTTTATATATAAATGACGGCAGACTGAAGAGAGTCACATATTGGGGGAGGGGCTAAAATATGATCGGTGCTGGTGGGTGGAGCTTGAGCCTCTCCATATATAAATGACAACAGACTGAAGAGAGTCACGAGCTGAGGAAGGGGCTAAAGTAGGCCTGGTGCTGGTGGGTGGAGCTTGAGCCTCTCCATATATAAATGACGCCAGACTGAGGAGAGTCGCTAGTTGAAGGAGTGGCTAAAATATAGTCGGCGCTGGTGGGTGGAGCTTGAGCCTCCATATATACATGACGGCAGACTGAAGAGAGTCACGTATTGGGGGAGGGGCTAAAGTATGATCGGTGCTGGTGGGTGGAGCTTGAGCCTCTATATTTAAATTGCGACAAACTGAAGAGTGTGGCGACTTGGGGGAGGGGCTGAATCAGGGATGGTGTTGATGGGCGGGGTTTGAACCTCTCCATATATAAATGACCGCTGACTGAGGAGAGTCACGAGTTGGGGGAGGGGCTAAAGTAGGGTTGGTGCTGATGGGCGGAGCTTAAGCCTCACTATATATACATGATGGCAGACTGAGGAGAGTCGATGGTTGGGGCACGGGCTTAAATGTAGTTGGCACTGGTGGGTTGAGCTTAAGCCTGCATATATAAATAACTGCAGACTGAGGAGAGTCTCGAGTAGAGGAGGGGCTAAAGCAGGGGCAGTGCTGGTGGGTGAAGCTAAATGACGGCAGGCTGAAGAGAGTGGCGAGTTGGGGGAGGGGCTAATCAGGCGTGGTGCTGGTGGGCAGGGTTTGAAACTCTATATATAAATGATGAAAGTTGGGGGAGGGGCGAAAGGAGAGTCGATAGTTGGAGGAGGGCCTAAAATATAGTCAGCACTGGTGGGCGGAGCTTGAGCCTCCATATATAAATAATTGCAGTCTGAAGAGAGCTTTGAGTGGGGGAAGGGTTTAAAGCAGGGGCAGCGCTGTTGGGTGTAGTTTGAGCCTCTCCATATATAAATGAGGGCAGACTAAAGAGAGCAATGAGTTGGGGGAGGGGCTGGTCGGCAGACTTAGAGCTTCCGCATATATAAGTAACAGCAGACTGAAGAGAATTGCTCCCTCTTCTGGCTAAAACATGTATTACAGATCATCAATGACTCAGGCTTTTCTGCACTCGCCTACAATAAAAAAAAAACACCACTGGCTGATTTAAATGTTGCCGGCCAGCTGAGAAAATGAGCAGGCATTTATTCTAAAACAGCATTCAGCCGTTCTCCTTATGTAAATTTCAGTGTTTTTTTAATGCTGTGACTGATGGCCAACATAATAACATCAGTTTAGTACATTATTATATAGGCAGGTGTTAAAGGGATAGTTAAGCCAAAAAAAAAATACTCACTATTTACTTTCTCCTTAAGTGGTTATAAATGTTTCAGTTTCTTTCTTCTGTTGAATACACAGGAAGATAACCTAAAGAAAACCTATGGAAGTCAATGGTTATAGGTTTCCAACATTTTTCTAAATATCTTCTTTTGGTTATCACAAAAGAAAGAATCTCATAAAGGTCTGAAACAAGTAAAGAGTGGGAAAATGATTACAGAATTTCCATTTTTGGGAGAACTATCACTTTAATACATATGGCAATACTGTATATTTCAGTGACTTAAAGTGATAATTAAATTTGTATGTATGTGTATATCAAATTTGCTGTTTTTATAAGGGTTTACCAAAAGAAAGAGTGCTTTTAAAATAGTACAAATTGTTTTTTTAATTATTATAATTAAAAGCACTTTTTAAATAAATAATTGAAGATTGCTTTTTTTATTCTGCACTCAGTCCAATGAAATATCAAATATTGTTGTTAAATTGACTGTGCAATCAAATTTTAAAGCTATTTTACTTGTATACATATGATTTTTTTCATCCAAATATTTAAGGTCTGAAAAATGTGAATATTTTATGTTGATCTATTGACATATTCAGCAAATAAATGCTCTAAATGATAATATTCTAATAAATAATTTTGTAGTCATGTTATGAGTAGTTAAAAATAACATTTTACTCAAAACACAAACCTATTAATGACAAATCCAGAGAACCAAGAAAAAAAAATTGATGTGGTCTCTTAATTTATTTCATAACTATTTATTTATTTATATTTTTATTTATTTGTTTGTTTGTTTATTTGTTTATTCATTTATTTAGTTAGTTATTTAGTTTACTGTAAAGTAGCATTACCAAATAAAATTGGACAATATTGAACGGTGTACTAAATATTAAAATATATACATTTAATTACAATATCTACTAAAGACTGGATTATCCTTGTATTCGTAACATTTATATGTACAGCGACACATACCCCACCATGTTATAAAATAATCAAGTATGTTTTCATTTACATATTACATATTGACACAAATGGGCTGCACAGTGGCGCAGTGGGTAGCACGTTTGCCTCACAGCAAGAAGGTCGCTGGTTCAAGCCTCGGCTGGGTCAGTTGGCGTTTCTGTGTAGAGTTTGCATGTTCTCCCTTATCGCTTATAGATAAATGAGGATTCTTGATGCAGTGCCGCCTGAGGGATCGGGGATCACAGTTGTTCAGCTTAGACTTGCGCACTTGTCCTTTACGCACTGAAATTCCTCCAGATTTCTTGAATCTTTTAATGATGTTCTGCACTGTTGAAGGTGAAATATCCAAATGTTTTCCTCTCTTTCTTTAAGGAACATTGTTTTTAAACATTTCAATCATTTTCTCATGTATTTCTTGGCAAACTGATGATCCTCGGCCCATCTTTGCTCCTAAAGGACTAGACCTTTATTGGATGCTGCTTTTGTACCAAATCATAATTACAATCATCTGTTGACATCACCTGTTTCACATCACATCATTATTAAACCAATTTACCTGATTACTAGCCCTAAACTGCTCCTGTCCAAACTTTTTTGGAATGTGTTGCAGGTCTGAATGACAGGAAAAGATGTATATTTACAAATGAAGTGAAGTTGACCAGACAAAACAGGAAATATTTTGTGTTTGTGTGTATATATATATATATATATATATATATATATATATATATATATATATATATATATATATATATATATATATATATATATATATATATATATATATATATATATATATATCTATATATATATATATATATATACAGGGAGTGCAGCATTATTAGGCAAGTTGTATTTTTAAGGATTAATTTTATTATTGAACAACAACCATGTTCTCAATGAACCCAAAAAACTCATTAATATCAAAGCTGAATATTTGTGGAAGTAGTTTTTAGTTTGTATTTAGTTTTACCTATTTTAGGAGGATATCTGTGTGCAGGTGACTATTACTGTGCAGAATTATTAGGCAACTTAACAAAAAACAAATATATACCCATTTCAATGATTTATTTTCACCAGTGAAACCAATATAACATCTCAACATTCACAAATAAACATTTCTGACATTCAAAAACAAAACAAAAACAAATCAGTGACCAATATAGCCACCTTTCTTTGCAAGGACACTCAAAAGCCTGCCATCCATGGTGAACAGATCAAAACACTGACAGAATCCATCAACATTGCGTGCAGCAGCAACCACAGCCTCCCAGACACTGTTCAGAGAGGTGGACTGTTTTCCCTCCTTGTAAATCTCACATTTGATGATAGACCACAGGTTCTCTATGGGGTTCAGATCAGGTGAACAAGGAGGCCATGTCATTAGTTTTTCTTCTTTTAGACCCTTTCTTGCCAGCCACGCTGTGGAGTACTTGGACGCGTGTGATGGAGCATTGTCCTGCATGAAAATCATGTTTTTCTTGAAGGATGCAGACTTCTTCCTGTACCACTGCTTGAAGGTGTCTTCCAGAAACTGGCAGTAGGACTGGGAGTTGAGCTTGACTCCATCCTCAACCCGAAAAGGCCCCACAAGCTCATCTTTGATGATACCAGCCCAAACCAGTTCTCCACCTCCACCTTGCTGGCGTCTGAGTCGGACTGGAGCTCTCTGCCCTTTACCGATCCAGCCACGGGCCCATCAAGACTCACTCTCATTTCATCAGTCCATAAAACCTTAGAAAATCAGTCTTGAGATATTTCTTGGCCCAGTCTTGACGTTTCAGCTTGTGTGTCTTGTTCAGTGGTGGTCGTTTTTCAGCCTTTCTTACCTTGGCCATGTCTCTGAGTATTGCACACCTTGTGCTTTTGGGCACTCCAGTGATGTTGCAGCTCTGAATTATGGCAAAACTGGTGGCAAGTGGCATCTTGGCAGCTGCATGCTTGACTTTTCTCAGTTCATGGGCAGTTTATTTTGCGCCTTGGTTTTTCCACACGCTTCTTGCGACCCTGTTGACTATTTTGAATAAAACGCTTGATTGTTCGATGATCACGCTTCAGAAGCTTGGCAATTTTAAGAGTGCTGCATCCCTCTGCAAGATATCTCACTATTTTTGACTTTTCGGAGCCTGTCAAGTCCTTCTTTTGACCCATTTTGCCAAAGGAAAGAAGTTGCCTAATAATTATGCACACCTGATATAGGGTGTTGATGTCATTAGACCACACCCCTTCTCATTACAGAGATGCACATCACCTAATATGCTTAATTGGTAGTAGGCTTTCGAGCCTATACAGCTTGGAGTAAGACAACATGCATAAAGAGGATGATGTGGTCAAAATACTCATTTGCCTAATAATTCTGCACTGCCTGTATATATATAAATGAAATACAAGTCTAAGTAAATTTGGAAATCACTACTTTCTGTTTTTATTTGCGTTTTACATACTGTCTCAACTTTTTTTCTGATTTGGGATTTCACAACTAACTACATACATTCACTCCATACAAGCCAACCACAAACATACCAATGTTAATATACCATTGGTATTGGTATGTTCATAGTTGGTATGTATGAATATTGGGATGAGTAGTAATGCTAATGTTGATGAATATGTGGTGTGTTGCGTGAACAGGTGTGAGATCGAGGCGACTCTGGAGCGTCTGAAGCGTTTGGAAAGAGATCTGAGCACCAAAGAACAAGCGCTGAAGGAACGAGAGAGACGATTGAAGATGTGGGAGAGGAAACTGATTGAGCAGTCAAACACACCGGTGAGTCATTATGTCATTCTGGCCACTAGAGGGCGTGTATTCGCAACAAACAAAGCTGTATTTTGATGATGGAGTGACCTAGTGTGGATTCATGGGATTTGTGGTCTTCATCGTCCTACCGGACTCCTGCAGAAATCATGTTGATGATGAGCTAAAGTATTCAGCACTCATTATCACCTATACATTATTTACTTGCATCACTTACAGGTTATTTAATTAACAGTCTCTTTGATATTCACAGACACATATTATATCTACATTTGATTTATTTGCCCATGATCATTTTGTTACATCTTTACTATACTGTATCACAGTGTTCATTTCAGGTTATAAAAAAAAACGTAGCTATAAAAAAAGGTTAATGGTATAATAAACATACGTCTTCAAACCCTGATGAATTGTGAAACCTAGGTATACTATATATGAAAGGTATACTGTTACAACCCTAATTATGCCTTTAAAACCATTATTTACTTCTGTCATTGTTCACTCTCATGTCTCACAGTTCATTACATTCTTTAGTAGACTATAAAAGCTCTCTTATATGTTTATTATAAATCATATAATATTCATTTTTACTATGTTAGTATGTTTATTTATTTACTACACTGCTCAAAAAATAAAGGGAACACTAAAATAACATTTCCTAAATGTGAATCTACTTGTTAAATACTTTGTTCTTTACATAGTTAAATCACACAAAAAATATCAATTTTATTAACCTGTGGAGGTCTGGATTTGGAGTCACACCCGAAATTGAAGTGGAAAAACACACTACAGGCTAATCCAACTTTGATGTAATGTCCTTAAAACAAGTCAACATGAGGCTCAGTACTGTGCCTCCCTACAACACCTGGGCATGCTCCTGATGAGATGGCGGATGGTCTCCTGAGGGATCTCCTCCCAGACCTGGACTAAAGCATCCTCCAACTCCTGGACAGTCTGTGGTGCAATGTGGCACTGGTGGAAAGAACGAGACATGATGTTTCAAATGTGCTCAATTGGATTCAGATTTGGGGATTGGACAGGCCAGTCCATAGCATCAATTCCTTTGTCTTGCAGAAACTGCTGACTCTCTTCAGCCACATGAGGTCTAGCAATGTCTTGCATTAGAAGAATCCAGGGCATCTCAAGACTCTGTCACATGGTTAGTGTGAACCTGCCTTTCTCTGTGAGGAGCACAGGGCGCCAGTAGCGAATTTGCCAATCTTGGTGTTCCCTGCAAATGCCAAACGTCCTGCACGGTGTTAGGCTGTAAGCACAACCCCCACATGTCGATGTCGGGCTTTCATAGCATTCTCATGGAGTCTGATCATTTGAGCAGACACATGCACATTTGTGGCCTGCTGGAGGTCATTTTGCAGGGATCTGCTAGTGCTACTTCTGTTCCTTCTTGCACAAAGGGTAAGGTAGCGGTACTGCTGCAGGATTGTTGGCCTCCTACTGCCTCCACCACGTCTCTTGATGTACTGGCCTGTCTCCTGGTTACGCCTCTATGCTCTTGACACTACGGTGACTGACACAGCAAACCTTCTTGCCACAGCTCGCATTGATGTGCCATACTGAATGAGCTGCTCTCCCTGAGCCCCTTGTATGGGTTGAAGACTTTGTCTCATGCTACCACTAGAGTGAAAGCACCACCAGCATTCAGAAGTGACCAAAACATCAGCCAGAAAGCATAGGAACTGAGAAGTCTGTGGTCACCACCTGCCGAACCACTCCTTTATTGGGACTTTAACTTATATTTATAGATAAATATCACATCTTTAATTGGTTGTGTGTCTTCAGCTGTATGCTTAAATGCTCGTTCACACCGAGAATGATAACTGTAACGACACCTATAGCAATCATATTCATTCATTAATTTTCATTCGTCTTAGTCTCTAATTTAGAGGTTGCCACAGCAAAATGAACCGCCAGCTATTCCAGCATATGTTTTATGCAGCGGAGGTCCTTCCAGCCGCAACCCAGTACTGAGAAACACCCATACACACTCATTCACACACACACTCATACACTATGGCCAATTTAGTTTATTCAATTCCCCTATAGCGTGTGTGTTTGGACTGTGGGGGAAACCGGAGCACCCGGAGGAAACCCACACCAACATGGGGAGAACATGCAAACTCCACAAACAAATGCCAGCTGAGCCAGCTGGTGCTCGAACCAGCGACTTTCTTGCTGTGAGGCGACAGTGCTTACCACTGAGCCACTATGCCCCCCAAGGCAGAAACTAACCTTTAAAAAAAATCATTGGACTTTAAATTTACAAAACAATTTTTATAGTTATTGCTATTGTCCTTGGTGTGAACGGCTTTTACGCTCATCTTTGCCTCCTGAAGCATTTTTCTTTCCAATCCGGTGTCTTTTATCTGGAACTTATGAACTAATTTCCTTTCCTTCATTTCTTTTTCTCTGTTTGTCCTGTTTTTCTGCTGTCCTCTGTGTGTTTGTGTCTGGTTCTCCTGGACCTCTCAGTTGTCTGTTCCTCTGGCCGCAGAGATGTTTTTTGAGGGTTTGTGTTCAGACGTCTTGTGTCAGACGAGCGCTTCTGCTGATGCTGATCTGCCGTTCGTCATGAAGGAGTTTGAGGAGATGTTTCCTCTGGAGTTCACAGCGGCTCCTCTTCTCCAGTCCATCATGCAGGACAGTCAGAACTTCAGCAAGACCTGCTCGCTTTTACAGGAGAGCAAGATCAACATGAGCTTCACTGCAATTGACTCATCTGATGATAGCGATTAGCCCCTCAGTGTGCTGTGCAGAGGCATATACTTAATAACTCTTTCCCCAATTAAAGTCAATTAAATGTAGTATGGTGCATGATTTCGTTTGTTGGGAGCTAAATGGAGAGTTAAAAGATGGGCATAGCTAACAAAATGATGAAAGACTGATGAATGGATGAATTTAGAGCAGAAACAAGACAAGCCCTGATAGCCCCTGCCCTAAAGGACTGATAGCTCCTCCTTAAAGCACTGACAGCTCCACCCTAAAAACTGATAGCCCGACTCTAAAGGACTGATAGCTCCGCCCTAAAGAAATGATACCTCCGTCTTAAATGACTGATAGCTCCTCCTTAGATTACTGATAGCTCCTCCTTAAAGCACTGATAGCTCCGCCCTAAAGGACTGATAGCTCCTCCTTTAAGCACTGATAGCTACGCCCTATAGGACTGATAGGTCCTCCTTAAAGCACTGATAGCTCCGCCCTAAAAGACTGATAACTCCTCCTTAAAGCACTGATAGCTAAGCCCTAAAGGACTGATAGCTCCTACTTAAAGCACTGATAGCTCCGCCCTAAAGAACTGATAGCTCCTCCTTAAAGAACTGATAGCTACGCCCTAAATGACTGATAGCTCCTCCTTAGATCACTGATAGCTCCACCCTAAAGGACTGATAGCTCCTCCTTAAAGCACTGATAGCTCCGCCCTAAATGACTGATAGCTCCTCCTTAGAGCACTGATAGCTCCGCCCTAAAGGACTGATAGCTCCGCCCTAAATGACTGATAGCTCCTCCTTAAAGCACTGATAGCTCCGCCCTAAATGACTGATAGCTCCTCCTTAGAGCACTGATAACTCCGCCCTAAAGGACTGATAGCTCCTCCTTAAAACACTGATAGCTCCGCCCTAAAGAACTGATCGCCCCGTCCTAAATGACTGATAGCTCCTCCTTAGAGCACTGATAACTCCGCCCTAAAGGACTGATAGCTCCTCCTTAAAGCACTGATAGCTCCGCCCTAAAGAACTGATCGCCCCGTCCTAAATGACTGATAATACCGCCCTAAAGGAATTTCATGTGACCAGAAGTGAAGAAAGTCATATCGAAGGTTATGGTATTTGATTAAAGTTTATGAGAGCACATCAGTTTAAAATAAATTCAAAATAATGAAGTGCACAGATACTCTTTTATATAACAAGAACTACTATTAACATATAAAAAAAAGATTAAATTTTGATTACGTGGTACCTTTAAGAGAAAATGCTTCCATGTCATTGGCTAGTTTTTATGGCAATCCTTGTTTTAGGTATATTATGGCAAGGGAAGCCCTAACCCATGTACTGATAAGGTTACAGGACTTTTGGGTCTCCTTGGAGCAACTATATAAGACGATTAGAGAAAGGGAAAGTCAGATCATGTTTAAAAATGAAGTTATACATTGTTCCTTTGGCTTAATCCCTTCTTTGTCAGGGCTTGCCACAGAGAAATTATCCACCAGTCGATCTAGACAAAGTTATATTTGTGTGTGTGTGTGTTTTACTATAATTATATTATAGTATATACTTCATTATATTATAGTTATATACTTTAAGAAATAATGAATTTTTCTACGTTTTTTGTCAAACTTTTTTTGATTAAACCTATCTGCATCCACGTAGTGATAAAACATGAACACTTGAAGATAGAATAAAACTCTTTGTTTGTTTAATAGCACAGGCTTGGTTCTTTATTTTATATATAATTCATTATATTATATTATATAATCATATACTCCTAGCAGAAAATAATCTGAGAGCCCTCAAATTTATGTGAAAATCATCAAAAATGCTGGCGGGGGCTGCAAAAAAATCACATTATTTTTTCATATATCTTACATTAATTTTATCCTGCTACTCAGCTAACATGACAGCTAACATGACTCAGCTAACATCTGGTTTCTCTGAAGGCCTGCCCATAAGAGGCTCTGATTGGTCAGCTAACATAATGTATTGTGTTTCATGAATCGGCTCCATGAAATAGCAGCGTTTGGATGGCATTTTAGCTTTCTCTGCTACTAACAACGTCTCTGTGGCCACGCCCCTTTGCTGCATGTTTACAATGTGGGTAACCTGAAGGGGTTATGACATCATTAACCCAGATGTATTTTTTGTAGTCCCCAAACTCTGTTCGTTGTAGGCTTTGCTAAGCTAACTCTGCGAAAACCAATGTCTCCCTTTGCATTGAACTTTGAACGTCTTACATTCAGAGATGTTGTTTATGTTCATACTGCTACATTACGCAAAAACTGAAGTTTAAAATAAGATATCTTAGTGATCCATGCCTTTAGAACCAATATGAAACAATATGTTCCTATTTCCATGATGTCGTGGCAGAACAACAGCATATACTACTATAACAATGATCACCTCAGGTACTGATTATGGGCTTTATTTGCTATTAAAAGCTCCCAGTGTGAGTTTGAATACCATTTTACCTGACATTTATTGCTATAGATGGTGTCATGGTGTAAAAATGAAAGTCAGAACTGTGACTATATTTTGTATTAATTAGACTGAAAGCCTTTAACTTTTCATTGGAAGTGCAGTGGCTGGTATTTAAGCGTTTCTATCATGTCATGTTGTGTCGTGTTTGATGCGGACATTCAAATTGCTTTCTCTGCTACTAACAGTGCCTCTGTGACCACACCCTTTTGCTGTGTCTTTTTGTGGTCAAATTGCTTTCTCTGGCACTAACAGCACCTCTGTGGCCACGCCCCTTCCCTGCGCGCTTCCTTGGGTGTATGCGTGTAACCTGAAGTAGTTATGGCATCATTAACCCAGATGTATTTTTTGTAGTCCCCAAACTTCGTTCGCTGTAGGTTTTGATAAACTAACTCTGTTAAAACCAGTGTCTCCCTTTGCATTGAACTTTGAATGTCCTTCATTAAAATTAAATGTCTTACATTAGATGTTGTTTATGTTCACACAGCTACATTACAAAAAAACTGAAGTTTAAAATATGATATTGTAGTGATCCACGCCTTTAAAAGCAATATGAAACAGTTCTTATTTTCCACAACATGGTGACAGAACAACAGCATATACTACCATGACAATGATCACCTCAGGTACTGATTATGGGCTTTATTCATCATTAAAGGTTCCCAGTGTGAGTTTAAATACCATTTTATGTGACATTTATTGCTATAGATGGTTTCATGGTGCGAAAATGAAAGTCAGAACTGTGACTATATTTAGTATTAACTAGATTGATTGCCTTTATCATTTCATTGGAAGTGCAGTGGCTGGTATTTAAATGTGTATGTCGTGTCTTGTTGTGTCTTTTTGTGGTCAAATTGCTTTCTTTGCTACTAAGAGCACCTCTGTGGCCACGCCCCTTCCCTGCGCGCTTCCTTGGGTGTATGCGTGTAACCTGAAGTAGTTATGACATCATTAACCTAGATGTATTTTTTGTAGTCCCCAAACTTCGTTCGCTGTAGGTTTTGATAAGCTAATTTTGTTAAAACAAGTGTCTCCCTTTGCATTGAACTTTGAATGTCCTTCATTAAAATTAAATGTCTTACATTAGATGTTGTTTATGTTCACACAGCTACATTACACAAAAACTGAAGTTTAAAATATGATATCGAAGTGATCCACGCCTTTAAAAGCAATATGAAACAGTTCTTATTTTCCACAACGTGGTGACAGAACAACAGCATATACTACCATGACAATGATCACCTCAGGTACTGATTATGGGCTTTATTCATCATTAAAGGTTCCCAATGGGAGTTTGAATACCATTTTATGTGACATTTATTGCTATGGATGGTGTCATGGTGTGAAAATGAAAGTCAGAACTGTGACTATATTTACTATTAATTTAATTGAAAGCCTTTACCAATTCATTCGAAGTGCAATGGCTGGTATTTAAATGTTTCTGTTGTGCTGTATTGTGTCGCGTTTGTTGCGGACATCCAAACTGCTTGTCGCTGGAATATTGTTGCATGGCGTGTTGTTAGGATAAGTTTAATAATAATAATAATAAATGAAAACACAAAACAGATGCTTTCACATTACTTAAAAATGACCTAAACAGCACATTTAGTTACTTTTTTTTTAAAGTGACTAAAGATTTTGGTATATTCCGTTTCCCCAATACTCTGCTTTCATTCAGCTTTGCTTAGAGATCTGATCAGAAAGAGCTTCTTAATGTAACCGCACACATTTCCTCAAAGTGTGTATGTGAAGTGCTTGTGAATGTATTGTCCATCAGCAGAGGTTATTATGTACTGGAGAAAAGCTGCAGTGTTTGTCAGAGGTTTGAAGTGTGTGTCAGTGGTGTAGAGCGCTCTCTCTCTCTCCTGTATTAGGTGAGGCCGTCTGACGCCCACCGGCTCCTTATGGATGTTATTTATGGCAAATGAAGTGGATGTATAGCCACACGCTGAGGAGAGCCTAAGAGAACAGCATGAGGACAGAGCGCACTTACACACCGCTGACATTTCACTGACAGTAAGATTGGCCAATTTCAGCAGACCATCAGGAGAGAGAGAGAGAGAGAGAGAGAGAGAGATTTTTTTATTTTTAAAATTCAGCTTTATACCATATTAAAATACCACAATTAACAAAAGTACACTTTATTCAAGCCATTTGTAAATATTAATTCTCCATCTTTAACAGAGCACAACATATCTTTATGATTCCACACATTTTAAAATTCTTCATCATTCTTGACATTTATAAAAACTCACCGGCCACTTTATTAGGTACGCCTTACTAGTATCTGGTTGGACCCTCTTTTGCCTTCAGTACTAACTTAATCCTTCGTGACATAGATTCAACAAGGTATTGGAAATATTCCTCAGAGATTTTGCTCCATATTGTCATGATAGCATCATGCAGTTGCTGCAGATTTGTCGGCTGCACATCCAACTTTAACCAGTCAAACTACAAATATTAAGTTAAACTTTATATAACTTAAAAAAATTAATGCTGATGAACTTATTAAAATAAGTGAAAGTAACTTAAAAACATTGTTGTCATGACTTTTTGTCATATTATTTGTTACAGTGTAATCTGGGCTTCATATTACTATAAACACTAGCTGAATATTAATGAGATGTGATAATATGAGTGAAGATGATGACAGATTTTGTCTTTTTGTTCATTTTTCTGTCCGACAGCTTCTTCCAAACCTGGCCATTCACTCCTGGACAGAAGAGCATGTGGTGGGTGTGAAGTTCGTCTCTCATTCTCTCCAGAACTGAAATAATTTCATCACTTTTCATGGTTTTAAAACATTTTTTGGTCTTTCCAAACTAGCATTTCTGGATGGAGCAGATCTTTGAAGGTGAGTTTTTATATACACACTATTGTAGAACAATATTAGGTTAGTAAGATTTTTATTATAAAGTAATTATTACTTCATTCAGCAGAAAGTTAATCGAAAGTGACCAAAAAACTCATTTGAAAAATGAAAAGTAATCCCCTATGATACATTTGAAAAATGAAAAATAATCCCTAATAATGGTTTTGATAAATGAAAAGTAATCCAGAAGTTCCTTACGATACTTTTTGAAAAATGAAAAATAATCCCTTACAATACTTTTGAAAAATGAAAGTTATCCCTTATAATACTTTTGATAAATGAAAGTTATCCCTTATAATACTTTTGATAAATGAAAAGTAATCCCATATGATACATTTGAAAAATGAAAAGTAATCCCTTATAATACTTTTGATAAATGAAAAGTAATCCCATATGATACATTTGAAAAATGAAAAGTAATCCCTTATAATATTTTTGATAAATGAAAGTTATCCCTTATAATACTTTTGATAAATGAAAAGTAATCCCTTATAATACTTTTGAAAAATGTAAAGTAATCCTTTATATTGAATTTGAAAAATAAAAAGGTAATCTCATACAATGCTTTTCAAAAATGTAAAGTAATTCCTTATAATAGTTTTGATAAATGAAAAGTAATCCAGTAATTTCTTACGATACTTTTGAAAAAAAAGTAATCCCTTTTGACACATTTGAAAAATGAAAAGTAATGCCTTATAATACTTTTAGTAAATGAAAAGTAATAACTTACGATACATTTGAAAAATTAAAAGTAATATCTTACAATAATTTTGAAAAATGTAAAGTAATCCCTTATAATAGTTTTGATAAATGAAAACTAACCAAGTAATTCCTTACGATACTTTTGAAAAATGAAAAGTAATCCTATTTGATAATTTTGAAAAATGTAATGTAATCCCTTGTAATACATTTCAAATAAAAGTAATCTCATACAATGGTTTTGAAAAATGTAAAGCAATCCCTTATATTACTTTTAATAAATGAAAATAATCCCTTATGATACATTTAAAAAATGAAAAGTAATCCCTTATGATACATTTGAAAAATGAAAAGTAATCCCTTACAATACTTTGGAAAAATGATAATCTCTTACGATACTTTTGAAAAGATGAAAAGTAATCCCTTACAATACTTTTGAAAAATGATAATCTCTTACGATACTTTTGAAAAGATGAAAAGTAATCTCTTACAATACATTTGAAAAATGACAAAAGTAATCTCTTACGATACTTTTGAAAAAATGAAGAGTAATCCCTTACAATACTTTTGAAAACTGAAAAGTAATTGCTTACAATAAATTACTTGATAAGTAATTTAATTGCAGTAACTAAATACATTCAACACTGTTATCCACATAAAAATCCAGAGATATGTCTTTGATTGCTATATTTTCAAGTATAGGTTTAGCCAGTATTATCAGTTTGGCATAAGTGCAGAGTGTGTGTGATGGAGCTGTAAAGGTGTGTGTTTTCTGCACAGGTGATGGAGAGCTGCAGCAGTACGCTAATGTCTTCAGACAGAACCACATCACAGGACAGAGACTGCTGCTGCTGTCCGAGTCTGACATGAGAGATCTGGGTGTGACGTCTAAAGGACACATCATACACCTGAAGGTACAGCACTTCTGCCAGCTGTAAAAAAATCAGTTAAATTGACGATAAAACAGCAGCTGTGGTTGCCAGAACTTTACCGTTAAAAATACTGGTAGAAACCGTAAAAGAATTTTCTAAATGTTACAGTAAATTTCCATTATATAAACCATATATTTCAATTAACATTTTCAGTCTGTGCTATAAAAACTAATTTGTAATGTTTACAATAAAACGGCAGCAGTGGTTGCTAGAACTTTACCATTGAAAAATATGGTAGAACATGTAAAAAAAAAAAAATCAGAATTTTACAGTAAACTACTGTTTTTCAGTCATTTATAGTGGTAAACACCAGTGTAATCTCACTACACATCATAACTTTGTTACACAGACAAAATTCTTTGCATTTTTACAGTTTTTACTGTTTATTATGATCGTTTTTTACAGTGTACTGCTAGAGGATGAACCCGTTCACACACTAGGATTTCTGTTTGAAAATCCAATTCCCATTCATGGACTATACATTTTATGCTGCGTTTACACAAGACGCAGATGAAGTATCAAGCGAGAGTAATTTACATGTTAAGTCAATGCAAACATGCGAATAGACATTCTGCGGTGTGATTCCCGTGAATTAGGCGGCGCGAATGACGCTTAACACACATATTTCATGAATCGCTCGAATTGGAAAATCTGAACTTTAGCGGACATTCGCGCCCTATTAACCAATCATGAGCTTGCTTAGGGCTGGACAATAATTCGATATCAATATATATTGCGATAGATTTTTTTAAAATAATGGTGATATGATTTTTAAACCCATTTCCGATATTTCGATATAAATTTGCATATATATTTATACATATAATCTTATACATTATCATTTGTCACTGAATGACATTCAGTGCTCAGCCGTCAGAAAGAGCGTGATGTCACTTGCGTGATGACGTACATCACAGAAACGCTGGCAGCACTCAGTTGGTTGCTCCGTCGCAGAAAGTTTTAGATACAAAACGAGTGCCCTGAATATAGATGTGAATGAACAAGCTTCTACAAGTAAGAATGCAGATGAAATAGTTGTTAAGAGAGGAAAGACTAATTCAGTGGTGTGGAAGTGGTTCAGCTTTTTAGGTTCCAATAAACTTATAGTTTTGGTGCTCTGCAAAATGTGCCGGAGAGTGGTGCCGACTATAGCAGCGGGAACACATCAAATCTGTTCCACCATTTGAAGCAGTTCTAGCAAGCAAACACAGATGGCTATGAGGCACCGTGTAGAAATTAAATCAAACTTCGCCTATCAACATAAAACAGGTGCATATACACCTATAAATTACTCGCATATGCACCTATAACGTTACTATTGAATGTTCAAAACATATATATATCCGCTTCAAGGTTGGACGTGTTGTGTGTTCAGAGATGCTCTTCTGCAGACCTCAGTTGTAACGAGTGCTTATTTGAGTTACTGTTGCCTTTCTATCAGCTGGAACCAGTCTAGCCATTCTCCTCTGACCTCTGGCATCAACAAGGCATTTGCGCCCACAGAACTGCCGCTCACTGGATATTTCCTCTTTTTCGGACCATTCTCTGTAAACCCTAGAGATGGTTGTGCGTGAAAATCCCAGTAGATCAGCAGTTTCTGAAATACTCAGACCAGCCCGTCTGGCATTAACAACCATGCCACGTTCAGAGTCACTTACATCACCTTTCTTCCCCATTCCGATGCTCGCTTTGAACTGCAGCAGATCGTCTTGACCATGTCTGCATGCCTAAATGCATTGAGTTGCTGCCATGTGATTGGCTGATTAGAAATTTGCGTTAACGAGCAGTTGGACAGGTGTACCTAATAAAATGGCCGGTGAGTGTACTACAGAAAGAGCTTTAATTTAATAAAAAAAATTTGCTGAACTGCGCCTTTAAGAACGATCTGTGACAGTGATGTTTAATTGAAAACTCCATTCTGTCTTATTGTTAAGCTTCTGAAAGAGCAACCTCTGAGAAATAATTTCCTTCCTCTGGCATCTGCTGCTAACTGACACCACACTTCTGAACCCATGAAGCACTATTACGTGTGCTCCGTAGAGAGCGGGATTTGTTGAATGAATTACTCTAGATGTATATGACACATGCCAGAGCACCAATTACACGTTCATAAGTGATACACAATGGTATTAATTGTTGTTTTGCTGCCGAAAGTCCATTAACAGGTAATAATTATGCCACATTCACACACAGCTGGCCATTGGCTGATTGTCAGTGCGCTGCATAAATGCATGTCTTAATGTTTTAAACATAACGCCAAATCTTTATTTTTCAGACTGAAATCGAGAAACTGACCCACGACTACCTGAATCTGTTCCACTTTCCTCCGCTGATCAAGGCATGTGGTCTTTATATTGCTTTTATTGCTTTTTATATCATGTTTAAAGGAGACCTATTATGCATCCTTTTTACAAGATGTAAAATCTTGTCTCTAGAGTGTGTATGAAGTTTCAGCTCAAAATACCACACAAATAATGTTTTATAACTCTTAAACTGACCCTTTTAGGCTTTGATCCTAATTGTGCTGTTTTGGTGACTGTCACTTTAAATTCAAATGAGATTGTGCTCTTTTTAAAAGAGGGCGGAGCTACAAATGCCTATGTGTCACCATAGTGGCAGATTCAAAAACAAGACTAACGTCCTATGCTAATGAGGGAGAGATGGTCACTGGTGGGTGGGGCTTTCACCTTCTGATGACACATACAAAGGGAGAATGTCAATCAAAGTTTCTGCAGACTGTTTTTATCATAAATAATAAAATTAATACATTTTTACTATTAGAATCTGGATATATTCACACACCCTTGCCACACAACTGTGTTTAAACACATTATAAAAGTGATTTTTGCATAATAGGTCTCCTTTAATATCAGTTTATGTGCATTTTTCATATTGCCAATACTGAATGTCCATTTTTAGGATGGTTCGACCTCTGAGGAAGCAGACGAGGACTGGAGTAAAACAGTGAATCTGGAGCTGGTGTTTGGGTATCACTGGAAAGCAGGCACAGGACAAAAGGTCATTTTACACCCCTATATATCTCTGGAAATCTTATATGTGACCATATACTGTAGGAACATGTATCTAAAAATATTTCCCAAGTGCTGTTTAATGGAGAGAAGATTTCTTCAACATATTTGTAGACATAATAGTTTTAATAACTGATTTCTTTTATCTTTGCCATGATAACAGCACATAATATCTGACTAGATATTTTACAAGACACTAGTGTTTAGCATAAAGTGACATTTAAAGACTAAACTAGGGTATCTAGGGTAATTAGGTCAAGTCATTGTATAACGTTGGTTTGTTCTGTAGACAATCAAAAACAAATATTGCTTAAGAGCGCTAATAATACTGACCTTAAAATGATTTAAAACATATTTTAAAACTGCTTTGATTCCAACCAAACTAAAAACCAACCAAACTTTCCTCAGAAGAGAAAAATATTATAGGAAATACTGTAAAAAGATCGTGTTAAACATCACTTATAGAATAAAAGAATAAAAATAAAAGAATAAAAATTTAGCAGGAGGGCGATTAATTTTAACGCCAACTGTATATAAAATTTTAACTAATATGTTGGAACAAATATGTAAATATTTGTTATTACAAAAGTTGAAAAAAAAAAATAAATAAATAAATATATATATATATATATATATATATATATATATATATATATATATATATATATATATATATATATATATATATATAAATGGCCATTTTTGCAATATTTTGAAAGTGCACCATGGATGAAGAAATGGTCTTATGTTGCCCAGATATGCTTTTGGCAAATTTATTGATTTATCTTTTATGCCAAAAATCATTAGAATATTAAGTTAAGATATTTGTAAATTTCCACCCATAAATATATCACAACACTTTTTCATTCATTCATATTTATTTAGGCTTAGTCCCTTTATTAATCTGGGGTCGCCACAGCGGAATGAACCGCCAACTTATCCAGCATATGTTTTACGCAGCTGATGCCCTTCCAGCCGCAACCCATCACTGGGAAACATCCATACACACCCATTCACACACACACTCATACACTACGGTCAATTTTAGCATACCTAATTCACCTGTACTACATGTATTTGGATTGTGGGGAAAACCGGAGCACCCGGAGGAAACCCACGCGAACACAGGGAGAACATGCAAACTTCACACAGAAATACTAACTGACCCAGCCGAGGCTCAAACCAGCCACCTTCTTGCTGTGAGAAGAACTTGCTACCCACTGCGCCACCGCGTCGCCCCACACACTTTTTCTTCATTAAAATGCAGTCTTGATAAGAACTTTACTAAAGAAAAAAGCTAATTAAATTAAATAAAAACGCATAACCCCATAGAAACACACACAGTGGGGGAAATAAGTATTGAACACGCCACCATTTTTCTCAGAAAACATGTTTCTAAAGTTGCCGTTGGTTTGAAGTTTTCACCAGATGTTGATAACAACCAAAGAAATTGAACACATAAAGAAAGGGAGGTGTAGAAAGACATAGAAAGCCCAGACAGCAGCCTAAATCTCTCAGTAGTTCTTCAGCAACCCTCTGCCCTTCCTCAGTTAGCAGGAGGATGAGGATGAAACCAGGGTGGACATTTCAGCAAGACAATAATCCAAAACACAGCCAAGGAAACTATCAAATGCTTTCAGAGAAAGAAACTAGAGCTGTAGAATGGCCCAGCCAATCACCTGATCCGAATCCAATACAAAATAAAGCTCAGATTTGATAGACGAGACCCACAGAACCAGGGTGTCCGCGGGGTCTTAAAAAGTATTAAAAGTTGATAAATCAATTATAAGAAAATTAAGGCCCTTAAAAGGTATTAAAAAGTCTTAATCACATTTTTACGAGGTCTTAAGTTTTGTTCAAGCCTTGTCCAAAGTGTTTGACTCCAAAAAAGCATAAATATAGTTTTTTCCTCCTAATATTAACAACTGCATGCTCAATCCACGCGATTGGTTCGGGCCGGGGTGCGTCCGGCCAAGCTCCTCTGTCCGGGTGATGTCACGTAATTGGCGACATGCGCAGAAAGGTGACGTGACGCTCTCCAAATGTAGCGAAACAGACGGCAAAATGGGAAAATGTAAGTTTGCTTACTCCTGGCTGGAGAAAGACGAGTTTAAACAGTGGCTGAATATATATATATATATATATATATATATATATATATATATATATATATATATATATATATATATATATATATATATAGCCCCTCATATATTTAAGTCATATATATATATATATATATATATATATATATATATATATATATATATATATATATATATATATATATATATATACAGGGTGGGCCATTTATATGGATACACCTTAATAAATTACTTAGACAATTGCCTTCAGATGACCCCAAAGATAAAAGTCTAAGGGGGTCAAATAGGGAGACCTTGGGGGCCATTCAACTAGCCCACGGTAATATTCAGGAAACCATTCCCATTTTATTAAGGTGTATCCATATAAATGGCCCACCCTGTATGTGTGTATATATATATATATATATGCGGTGGCGCAATGGGTACCGCTGTCGCCTCCCAAGCAAGATGGTCGGTGCTTCAAACCTTGGCTGGGTCAGTTGGCATTTCTGTGTGGAGCTTGCATGTCCGGGTGATCCGGTTTCTCCCACAGTCCAAACACATGCGCTATAGGTGAATTGGGTAAGCTAAATTGTCCGTAGTGTATGTGTGTGAATGTGAGAGTGTATGGATGTTTCGCAGTGATGGGTTGCAGCTGGAATGGCATCCGCTGGGTAAAACATATGCTGGATAAGTTGGTGGTCCATTCCGCTGTGGGGACCCCTGAATAATAAAGGGACTAAGCCGAAAACAAAACGAATGAATGAATATATATATATATATTAGTGTTACTAAGTATTTTCTTTTGATGAAAAAATTCACTCGCTATAGACCATTCTGAGGGATGTAAACAAAAACAATGGTCCTAACATATTTACTGTTTTACATTTTTAATTTCTTTAGTTTCTGAGAATCCAAAAAGAGCCACATATTGAAAATTAATGTTATGAAAGCTGTTTTGGCATTAAGTTAATCGCCTCTTGTTACAGTTATGAAATAGTTTGATAACAAGCAGGAAATGTTCATGGGCCAATGATATGCCCACATTGAAATGGTCTATATATATATATAAACATTAAACTGTAGACACCAGCGTGCAATCAAGAAAACAAAATTTTATATTGGTTTTTAATTAAGATGATTGCCTTTTATTCATTTAAACACAAGTTGTAAACTGTTTTTCACTCATGTCTGATCACTTAAAAAAAGTAATTGCATTCCTCTCCTCAACACAGATATATTTTTAATTTTAATCTGAATGTTGGGGCTTTCTTTAACGTGTGCGAACTCTCCGATTTATTTGTGATTTGCTGTCATTATTTTTGCATCAGTATTCCTGCTTCACTTCCCATGTTAACAGGGGGCTTTTGTCAGCGATGTGATGCCTTGTCATAACCGAGACGTTTTTGTTTTTTTTTCTCGCAATTGCAGCGCTCCTTGATTTGAAGTTGTCTTCTTAGAGTAAAAGACGCCTCCGACGACTGACCACCGTCTCGCATTTTTTGCTTCCCAAGCCTCTTGTTTTTGTTCACTCAAAAAAAAAAAAAAAAGAAGAGATAAATAATTTTTTCATCTGAAGCGACGCGCCGCATCCACCCCCTCTTGCCGGCGAGCCTTTGTTTAGGCCCCTGACACAAGAGAGCGACTGCTTCTTCACTTTTCCCTTTGAATTTAATCAAAAAAATTTAGCCAGAAGTCATTTTCTTTTTAAAAGGCAAATGTTATTTAATCTTTCAGCTGTTCATTGTCCCATCATAAATAGTCCCCTTTCAAGGCGTGCGGCGGGGCTGAAGCGGGGCCGCTAATTGCCTCCTATTTCTCCTGACATGTGGTGGTTTGGTTGGGAGGAAGCTCAGCGGGAAGAAGGAAACAGGAGTCTGAGAAAATGAGAGCTAATTATTTTCCCCTGCCTGGTGTCAGCCTCCGTGTCAGCCTTGTTTTTACAAACTGCAAGCTTTTTTTTTTTTTTGCACTAAATAAAACAAACCCGCTCTGCTCAAGGTTTTTTTTCCCGTCTTTTTCGCTCTCTCTCTCTTTCCTGGCGGTGTCGTGGTACCAGCTGCACTTCTCAAAGCCTAAATGAGACCCTGCGATTGTGCTTTTGCCCATCTGACAGCACCGAGTGTTTCTGTTAATGAGGATATCAGGGCTTAGTCGCCGGAAAAGGTGCTGAATTATGTATGAGGTGTCATTAGACGCTTACCACGCTGGCCGTCATTACCACACATTGTTTCTGCGGCTGCTATTAGAGAACGGCTAACGTTTGGCAAACGCTCGGTCAACGCTTTAAGCCCCGTCCAGAAACAAACACACACATGCTTACTCTGCTCTTAGCGTGAGTGTGTGTGTGTGGCGGGAATGAGCACGTGCTTTAAGCTGTTGCCTTTGACCTCAGCACCGGGATGGCAGATTGGACGGATCATTACCGCTCTAGCCTGGCCTCTCGGTACAGGGGGGCTCATCTCCATTGCTAATGCGAAAGAGAATGGATGTTCGGGTCTCTCACTCTTGTTATGGCTGAAAAACGAACACGGACGTTTCTCTGCACTCTGATCTCGTCTCAGCACATCATTCTGGCCTAGAAACAGGAGTGTGTGTATGTGTGTGTGTGAATGAATACTCGAATGATTTATTCTCACGCTTCCTCCGGGATGTTTGCGTTCACATGCCACACCTCACGGTGCCCCACAGCTTTACAGCAAGTCAAAGTCTGAAACCAGGGATTGACGGGAACTTTTGTTTGTAGCATATTAGGCACTGTGACTTTTGAAGTTATAGTGACTCAGCATTTTTATAGGTGCTGTATGTTTTTGATTCGTCTAAAGCATAAAATGCCATACACTGTAAAAAAATGCTGGGAAAAAATGAAAAAAGAAAAAATGTTCTCTTAATCAAATCAATTAGGTTAGCTTCATAGTTTTTTATAAATTGAAGTGGATTGAATAGAAAACAATTAAGTTGTCCCAAAAAATCAGAAATCAGGGATTGACTGGAACTTTTTAGCATATGAGACACTGTGTGAAAAGTCTTGTCATCGATCCCAGTTGTAAGAGCAACAAATAATAGCTTGACTTCTAGTTGATCATTTGGAAAAGTGGCAGAAGGTCGATTTTTCTGATGAATCATCTGTTGAGCTGCATCCCAATCATCACTAATACTGCAGAAGACCTACTGGAACCCGCATAGAACCAAGATTCTCACAGAAATCAGTCAAGTTTGGTGAAGGAAAAGTCATGTTTTGAGGTTACTATCAGTATGGGGGCGTGCGAGAGATCTGCAGAGTGGATGATCAACATCAACAGCCTGAGGTATCAAGACATTTGTGCTGCCCATTACATTACAAACCACAGGAGAGGGCAAATTCTCCAGCAGGATAGCCCTCCTTCTCATACTTCAGCCTCCACATCAAAGTTTCCTGAAAGCAAAGAAGGTCAAGGTGCTCCGGGATTGGCCAGCCTAGTAACCAGTCATGAACATTATTGAGCAAGTATGGGGTAAGATGAAGGAGGAGGCGTTTAGGATGAATCCAAAGAATCTTGATGAACTCTGGGAGTCCTGCAGGAACGCTTTCTTTGCCATTCCAGATGACTTTATTAATAAGTGACTTGAGTCATTGCAGAGATGTATGATGCAGTCCTCCAAGCTCATGATGGAGTCAGACACAATATTCATTCTGTTTCCACTGCAGCATGACTTTATATTCTATACTGGACATTATTTCTGTTCAGTGACAAGACTTTTGTCTAAGCAAAGTCAGACCTTACTGTCCTAATTAAATCATTAAAAATCAAGGCATGATCATATTTTATTGTGGCAAAATAACCGTAATCTAGAGGCCTTTGCCTTTCATATAAGCCACTTCTGATACCAACTAGAAGTCAAGTCATTATTTGTTGTTCCTAAAACTTGGACAGGCACAAGACTTTTGTCAGGTAGTGTAGTGACTCAGCATTTTCACAGGTGTTGTATGTTTTTTACTCTTTTGAAGCATACCATGCACTAAAAATTTTTGGGTTTCACACAATTTCTTCATGTTTTCCCAACACAAATCGATTTAGTTAACTTAATTGTTTTTACAAATTTAAGTGGATTGAACATAAAACAATTTATTTGTCCTCAAAAAACTCAAGCAAGTCAAAGTCTGAAACCAGGGATTGACGGGACTTTTTTGTAGCATATTAGACACTGTGACTTTTGAGGCCATAGTGACTCAGCATTTTTATAGGTGCTGATTGTTTTTGACTTATCTAAAGCATAAAAAATACCATACACTGGAAAAAATTACAAAACATGTTGTCCCAGCACAAATCGATTTAGTTAACTAGTTACAAATTTAGGTGGATTGAACGTTAAGCAATTACGTTGTCCCCAAAAAACACAAGAAGCAAGTCAAAGTTTGGAACCAGGTATTGACGGGAACTTTTTAGCATATTAGACCCTGTGACTTTCGAAGGTTTAGTGACTTAGCATTTTTATAGGCGCTGTACATTTATGACTCTTCTGAAGCATAAAAAAATACCATACACTGTAAAAAAATGCTGGAAAAATGTTTTAAAAATGTCCGAACACAAATAGATGAAGTTAACTTAATTGTTTTTACACATCTAAGTAGATTGAACATGAAACAATTAAGTGTCCCCCAAATAAACTAAGAAAGCAAGTAAACGTCTGAAACCAGGAATTGACAGGAACTTCTAAGCATATTAGACACTGTGACTTTCGAAGTGACTCAGTATTTTTATAGGTGCTGTATGTTTTTAATTCTTCTAAGGCATACCATACACTAAAGAATTGCTGAGTTTTACACATTTGCTTCATGTTGTCCCAACGCAAAATGATTGTTAACTTAATTGTTTTTACACATTTAAGTAGATTGAACATGAAACAATTAAGTTGTCCCCTCAAATGAACTCATGAAGCAAGTCAAAGTCTGAAACCAGAAATTGACGGGAACTTTTTAGCATATTAGACACTGTGACTGCGTCTAAAATCGCATACTTCCATACATATAGCACGCAAAAAATCTGATGCAAGTTGAGTAGTATGACTGAATTCATAGAATTTCGAAAAACAGTATGCTAGAAGTACCCGGATGACCGACTACATTCGGCGAGATTGTGAAGTGCGCATCCGATGGACGCTATGCTACCCTATGATGCACCATGAGGGAATTCATGAATGGCAGTGAAGCGATGCAACTGACGTGGGTAGGTCGTGTGATGATAACAGAATGGCGAATGTAGTACGTCCGAGTTCATACTACTCACATTCATACTATATAGAACGCTATTTCCAAAGGTCGAGCAGTAAATTACTACTGAGTAGTAGGCGATTTCAGACGCAGCCTGTGACTTTCGAAGTTATAGTCACTCCACATTTTTCATAGGTGCTGTACATTTGCTAAGTGCTAAACATGCCAAGTGAACATATTTATCCTAAAATCAATGCAAAGCCAATCACTTGACATTCATTACAACCCAAAATGAAGATTTATTCACCCTCAAGTGGTTTCATGCCTTCATGAGTTAAACACAAAATAAGATATTTCGATAAATGTTAGAATTTTGTAACTATTGATTTCCATAGTAATTACTATGGAAGCCAATGGTTACAGGTTTCTAACATTTTTCAAACTATCATCTTTAGTGTTCAACAGAAGTAAGAAACTCAAACAAAAGGTTGAGTAAATATTGGCAGAATTAAATTTTTGGGTGTACTATCCCTTTAAGACTTCTCTCCATTTCTTAGTAAAGTTTGCAGCTTATTAAGAGAAAGCGCTAAGCTAACAGCATTCACTGTTTATTTAGTGCTCAGTGCTAAGATCAAATGTTTGGTGAGATTTAAAATGAAAAGGTTCAGTAAATAATGGCAGAATTAACATTTTTGGGTGAACTATCCCTTTAAGACAGGGGTGTCAAACTCAGATCCTGGAGGGCCGCAGCCCTGCACAGTTTAGTTCCAACCCTGCTTCAACACACTTACCTGCAGGTTTCAAACAAGCCTGAGGACTCAATTAGTTTGATCAGGTGTGTTTAATTAGGGTTGGAACTAAACTGTGCAGAGCTCCGGCCCTTCAGGAACTGAGTTTGACACCTGTGCTTTAAGACGTCTCTCTAAAGCAGGGATCACCAAACTTGTTCCTGGAGGGCCGGCGTCCTGCAGATTTTAGCTTCAACCCTAATCAAACACACCTGAACAAGCTAATCAAGGTCTTACTGGGTATACTTGAAACATCCAGGCAGGTGTGTTGAAGCAAGTTGGAGCTAAACCCTGCAGGGACACTGGCCCTCCAGGACCGAGATTGGTGACCCCTGCTCTAAAGGTTTGTCTTAGCAGCTTATTAAGAGAAAACGCTAAGCTGACAGTGTTCAGTGTTATTTAGAAGAACTCTCAGTGCTAACATCAAATGTTTTTGTGAGATTTTAAATGGAAAGGTTGAGTAAATAATGGCAGAATTTACATTTTTTTTATGTGTGCTATCCCTTTAAGACATCTCTCTAATCCTTAGTAAAGGTTTATCTTAGGAGCTCATTAAGAGAAAATGCTAAGCTAACCGCGTTTACTGTAATTTAACTGTTGAGCAGAACTCTCAGTGCTAAGATGAAATCTTTTTCTGAGATTTCAAATGGAAAGATTGAGTAAATAATGGCAGAATTTGCATTTGTGGGTGAACTATCCCTTTAAGACTTCTCCCTAGTCCTTAGTAAAGGTTTGTCTTAGCAGCTTATTAATAAAAACACTAAGCGAACAATGTTTACTGTTATTTAGGAGAACTCTCAGTGCTAAGATCAAATGTTTTTGTGAGATTTCAAATGTTGAGACCACTGTTGTCCTCTAGGTTGTGCTGTTGGGTCATTATAACAGCTGAAGACACGACATTCTCCATGATTATGAGCACATTTACCTGCTAAACTCTAGCCCCTCATCCGTGTCTCTCTGACCTCTGCAGGACTGCAAATGGAAAATGTACATGGAGCTGGACGGGGACGAGGTGGCGATAGCGTACATCAAAGACGTGACCTTTAACGCCAACAGACCAGATGTAGATGTTTTAAAGATGACCAAGGTGAGAGACCATGTAAAGGATGCCTCCATTATGTTTTGAGGAACGCAGGAGAACGGACATTAACTCAGTTTCCTGAGGTCAAATAGCTGGGTGTTTGTGTTCACAATGTTTACTCCAGCGACAGTACACTGTAAAAAATATCTGTGAATCAGAAGTTTTCCATTTTATTTTTTTCCTCATTTATTTATGCTTTTGTATTGCATTATGGGATCTTGATTATTCTGCCAACAACTTTTAACATTGAAAAGTAAAAAAAAAAAAGACTTTTATTGACATTTTTAATGGTTTAAAGTGCTATATTGGTTAGTGTTGTATAGTATATGTATATATCATGCTACAAAAACCTTGTAATAAACTGCCAGCACATTTTCTGTTATTTTACAGACTTATTTCTCTATATTATCTCTTATACATTATATTATTTAGCGACACGGTGGCGCAGTGGGTAGCACGATCGCCTCACACGCTGGTTTGAGCCTCGGCTGGGTCAGTTTACATTTCTGTGTGGAGTTTGCATGTTCTCCCCGTGTGCGCGTGGGTTTCCTCCGAGTGCTCCGGTTTCCCCAACAATCCAAAGACATGTGGTACAGGTGAATTGGGTAAGCTAAATTGTCTGTAGTGTATGTGTGTGAATTAGCGTGTATGGATGTTTCCCAGTGATGGGTTGCAGCTGGAAGGGCATCCGCTGCGTCAAACATATGCTGGATAAGTTGGCGGTTCATTCCGCTGTGGCGACCCCTGATTAATAAAGGGACTATGTCAATGAAAGTCACTTTGTTAAACTTTAGAGTTCAATTTTCAACATCAAACATCAACAGAGCAGAGATCAACATCCCATAATGCAATTCACAACCATAAATAAACACTTGTGAATCACAAAATACAAAAACTGTTAATTAATATCGATTTTTACAGTGTAGTTTTAAATGTGCCACGAGTAGAAAATACCTCATGATGTGTTTTACTGTGTGTGGTAAAATCTTAATTCCTCTTCAGCCTCCGTTTGTGATGGATAAATGGATAGTGGGAATATCTGGCACACATACTGTTGACTACATAGTGAACTATGAGGTGAGTACCAGACAAAACACTACAGGTAACATGAAATAACACTTTATTTTACAATATACATTACCTGACAAAAGTCTTGTCACCTATCCAAGTTTTAGGAACAACAAATAATAAGTTGACTTCTAGTTGATCATTTGGTATCAGAAGTGGCTTATATGAAAGGCAAAAGCCTCTAGATTACACTTATTTTACCAAAATAAAATATGATCATGCCTTGATTTGTAACGATTTAATTAGGACAGTAAGGTCTGACTATGCTTAGACAAAAGTCTTGTCACTGAACAGAAATAATGTCCACTATAGAATATAAAGTCATGCTGCAGTGGAAACAGAATGAATATTGTGTCTGACTCCATCATGAGCTTGGAGGACTGCATCATACATCTCTGCAATGACTCAAATCACTTATTAATAAAGTCATCTGGAATGGCAAAGAAAGCGTTCTTGCAGGACTCCCAGAGTTCATCAAGATTCTTTGGATTCATCTTCAATGCCTCCTTCATCTTACCCCAGACATGCTCAATAATGTTCATATCTGATGACTGGGCTGGCCAATCCTGGAGCACCTTGACCTTCTTTTCTTTCAGGAGCTTTGATGTGGAGGCTGAAGTATGAGAAGGAGCGCTATCCTGCTGAAGAATTTGTCCTCACCTGTGGTTTGTAATGTAATGGGCAGCACAAATGTCTTGATACCTCAGGCTGTTGATGTTGCAGATCTCTCGCACCCCCCATACTGAATGTAACCCCAAACTATGACTTTTCCTTCACCAAACTGGACTGATTTCTATGAGAATCTTGGGTCCATGCGGGTTCCAGTAGGTCTTCTGCAGTATTTGTGATGATTGGGATGCAGCTCAACAGATGATTCATCAGAAAAATCGACCTTCTGCCACTTTTCCAAATCATCAACTAGAAGTCAAGCTATTATTTGTTGTTCTTACAACTGGGATTGATGACAAGACAGGAAGTATATGCATATATAGTGTCAAATGATATGGCATATTATACAAGTATTAGAATGCAGTATTGTAAATGGTGTGTGGCGTGAGAGTGTGTTCAGCCGGTGCTGTGTTTGGCACAGGGTAACGTGAGATCTCCAAAGTGTACAAGACATGTTCATACAGTGCAGTGGAGTTCAGACAGCGGAAAAGACGTGATCAAACCTGTGGAGCTGGTCATCGAAACGGCGCCGGGCATCAGGGAGGCGCACAACAGGAGCAGATCCAACTCAGGTGCTGCACAGAATTATCTTTTAATATTATTCCTGGAAGAAAAGCTAATTATTCATTGCTTTTGTTCCCTTTTTGTACAAATATATGTTCACTCTATACAGTATACAGTAAACATATATTTGTACTAAAAGGGGAAAAAAATGAATGCTGAACAAGTCAATTAAGTTATTTGTTTTTCCTACTGTGTAAATGCTTCATTTTGATAACAAATAGTAATGTTGATGTCTAGATTTTGCTAAATTGTGTGTATTTATCAGTTTGCATGTTTCGTTAGTTTCAGTAAGTTAGCATTTTAATTTGAATGATTTTATTTGGAGCCACACACATGATATGGGATGAATATGTTGTGCTCACAAATGAAAAATTATCTAATTTTTTAGTTTTAACGCTTTTTTTAACATTTTTTTACAATCTATAATTATTCGTCAACTTATTTTAGGTACATTGGTCACTCAGTTTAATTTGTTATACCATTTTAACTACCTTACATGCACAATTTACTAATTTGTCACCTCATTTGATGTTTTAAGAACATTGTATGCACAATTTATTGGTTCTGTACATCAGTTTAATACAAAATGAAGGACATATTAATCACACTATATAAATATATACAGTTGAAGTCAGAATTATTAGCCCCCCTTTTAATTTTTTTTCTTTTTTAAATATTTCCCAAATGATGTTTAACAGAGCAAGGAAATTTTCACAGTATGTCTGATAATATTTTTTCTTCTGGAGAAAGTCTTATTTGTTTTATTTCTGTTAGAATAAAAGCAGTTTTTAATTTTTTAAAAACCATTTTAAGGTCAAAATTATTAGCCCCTTTAAGCTATTTTTTTTTCCCGATAGTCTACAGAACAAACCATCATTATACAATAACTTGCCTAATTACCCTAACCTGCCGTGTCACTTTTTAAATGTCACTTTAAGCTAAATACTAGTGTCTTTACTGTCATCATGGCAAAGATAAAATAAATAAGTTATTAGAAATGAGTTATTAAAACTATTATGATTAGAAATGTGTTGAAAAAAATCTTCTCTCCCTTATATATATATGTGTGTGTGTATATATTCTGGTTTATTGAAATATATATATTTTTTCTCTTATGCACTATAGGTTAACATCTTGTCTGTCAAATATCTTACTCAGGACAGTAATAAATTAAGAAGTAGCATGCATGTTTGTACAATCTATAGTTCTGTTAAAATTATTAACAATTTCGACGATTCTGCAAGGAGTTTTAACCAGCAATATAAATATTGAAAATACTTTTTTTTTTTTTACATCGTTATCTACCTGATATATTGAACATCTACTTGATTTTGAATACGTTTAGTTTCTTTACTTTAAAAAAGTAAGTAAACCCAGTGCCTTAAAAGCAACAAGTCGATTTGACTAAAGAAAAGAGAGTAAATCCATTGACTTAACTTATAATATTCACATAGTTTGTTTACTTTAGAGCTGTTATCAGGCCTTAAAAGTTAGGGCCGACAGGACCAGAGCCCAACAAAATTCGTCCCGAGCCCGACAAGTACATTTTGAGTGACAGCTTTTTAAAAACCCGAACCCATTTACAGCCCAACCTTATTCAGATGTGCACATACACACAGCCCTTTTGCCTTTTTTCAAGAATGAGTCGTTTATACGGTTTTAACATCATTTATTCATAACAAATGTAGGCTATAGGCCACTTAGAAGTTGGAACAAAGAAATAAAACAAGTTCTCTGTAACATTGTAACATCTCAGCACTCTAAATAGCCCTAGGTACATACACTTAGCCGTTAAATTGGCCAACACACCAATAAAAATAAGTCTTTCTTAACGAATTAAATTAAAATAAATTCTAAATTATGACGGGTATTTGGCAATAACGAAATTAAGATAAAGGCTCTGCGGGATTTGTTTATCTTCTCTTCACAATCTGGCCTTATGGTGACAGTGAAGCTGAAAAATAAAAGAATAATGCCAACAGTGACCTCGTCGTTTTCCCTGTCAGCTTGCTGTACATTTACCCACTCTGCAAAATTCGCTCTTTTAGACTTCTCCGTCATCATTTATTTCACCTTTGCAGGATGGGTTTTGATGTTGTAACAAACGATTTGATTACTTTCTCGCGCTAATCAAAATGCATCACATGACCGTTCATTTACCAAGCAAGACAGAGCGTGAGCCAATGACTGTAAAAAGGCGTGAGCGCAAGCTGGAGAGAAAAGATCTTTAGGTCTAGTTTACTTAATAATTATAACAGGGGTTCCCACACCTCTTAAAAATATTTAAAAGTACTTGAATTTCAGACATATGGATTTAAGGCCTGGAAAGTACTTAAAAACAAGCACAGCTCCTTAAAAGTGCTTGAATTCAATTTGAAATTAAATTTGTTTATGGTTTTATTCAAGCAATTGTACTCAATTGTCAAAAACAGAACGAAAAAACTGAGAAATTCTTAAATTTAAAATCTTACATTTAAATCTTGTACAATAACACTGACAAATAATGCACATATTATCAATATTTTCAAAACCGCATTTGAATATCACCCGTATTGAATTCAACACATTTTTATTAAGTTCCTTGAACGTTACTTTTTAAAATGGTCATAATTTTTGAAAAATACTCGTTTAAATGTAAATATTAAGTGTAAGTGAAATGTTAAGTACAGTAGGGACTTTCATGGCACTACATATGCTGTGGTATGAATTACAAAGGTGCTTGATTAAAAATGAATGCTGCTTTAAAAATAGTCCTTGAATCTGCTGTTCATGAAAGTTTGGGAGCCCTGTCATAAGGCAACGAGTTTACTCTCTTTTTAAAGTAAAGTCAACTAATCACTTCTTACAGTGTACACAATTAAAGCTGACTTGACTTACATCGTGCAATTCTGTGTCTCTCAATCAGGTGTGGATCCCAAATGGATTTACAGTCTGAGAATGAAACAGATGAAAGAGCAGGCAGCCCAGGAGTCCCCCAGCAAGATGAGCCTCCCTCAGTTCCTGTCCGTCATCAGCAACCAGTCTTCATACGCAGCAGCCGTAAGAAGATCTCCAAACCGCAGTCCTCTCAGTCCCTGGACCGACTCCCGCAGCTCCTCTCCAACTCTCTCCGTCAAACTCTCCAACATCCACCTAGGCTCCAAAGGCAGCAGTCCGTCCAGCACCACCTCCGAGAGCGCGTCCGAACGCGAGCGGCCCCCGAGCGCTGGAGCCAAACACAACTACAACAAAAAACCCTACTACGATCACCACACGCTGAAGATGAGCGGCGGAGGAAGAGGAGAAGGAGAAGCCAGGAGGTTTCTGCCGCAGAGAGGATCTAGAGGATTCCAACATGCTGGACGGCCACGAAACACACACTCATATGCAACGCCACCGCACCACCAAAGGCCCATTCCGGGGATGTCAATGGCCGCTGAAGGGCCGAAGCAGAAAGTGGCATCTGAGGAGCCTGGGGATGGGGACTGGATTAAAGTAGAGAGGAAAAAGACAAATAAACAGGAGTGTAAATATCAGGAAGTAAGGCCGGTCAGAGGTCGGCCACGTAGAGGTGGGAGAGGCGGTGGACGGGGGCGAAACTGAATGTCTTTTGTGCTTTAGAACTTGGCTTTATATCTGCAGCAGTGGTTCTGGAAGTGTTTTTCCCATAGGGATTTTTTATACTAATCTCTCGTAATTAAACCTTGAACCAAACCAAACCAAGTAGGTATCGCTGCAGCCCGGAGACCTCCAAGTGGGAGGGATTACACTGCAATAGCCTGAGAAGGGTATAAACAGAGGTCAAAGCCAGCTCCAAGTGGGTAAGACTTAAGCTCAAAGTGCACTACAAACTTGGAGTTTTTATTTATTTAATGTCTTGTACATGACACAGAGTCCAATATTGTGATTTATGAAGGTCTACATCTACCCCAACCCTGAACCCAACCTCAGAGTAACCTGTTGTGTTTTATTAACGTCTACACCTACCCCAACCCTAAACCCAACCTCACACTAACCTGTTGTGTTTTATTAACGTCTACATCTACCCCAACCCTAAACCCAACCTCACACTAACCTGTTGTGTTTTATTAACGTCTACATCTACCCCAACCCTGAACCCAACCTCACACTAACCTGTTGTGTTTTATTAACGTCTACATCTACCCCAACCCTAAACCCAACCTCACACTAACCTGTTGTGTTTTATTAACGTCTACATCTACCCCAACCCTGAACCCAACCTCACACTAACCTGTTGTGTTTTATTAACGTCTACATCTACCCCAACCCTAAACCCAACCTCACACTAACCTGTTGTGTTTTATTAACGTCTACACCTACCCCAACCCTAAACCCAACCTCACACTAACCTGTTGTGTTTTATTAACGTCTACACCTACCCCAACCCTAAACCCAACCTCACACTAACCTGTTGTGTTTTATTAACGTCTACATCTACCCCAACCCTGAACCCAACCTCACACTAACCTGTTGTGTTTTATTAACCTCTACACCTACCCCAACCCTAAACCCAAACCTCACACTAACCTGTTGTGTTTTTATTAACGTCTACATCTACCCCAACCCTAAACCCAACCTCACACTAACCTGTTGTGTTTTATTAACCTCTACACCTACCCCAACCCTAAACCCAACCTCACACTAACCTGTTGTGTTTATTAACGTCTACATCTACCCCAACCCTAAACCCCACCTCACACTAACCTGTTGTGTTTTATTAACGTCTACATCTACCCCCAACCCTAAACCCAACCTCACACTAACCTGTTGTGTTTTATTACGTCTACATCTACCCAACCCTGAACCCAACCTCACACTAACCTGTTGTGTTTTATTAACCTCTACACCTACCCCAACCCTAAACCCAACCTCACACTAACCTGTTGTGTTTTATTAACGTCTACATCTACCCAACCCTAAACCCAACCTCACACTAACCTGTTGTGTTTTATTAACCTCTACACCTACCCCAACCCTAAACCCAACCTCACACTAACCTGTTGTGTTTTATTAACGTCTACATCTACCCCAACCCTAAACCCAACCTCACACTAACCTGTTGTGTTTTATTAACGTCTACATCTACCCCAACCCTAAACCCAACCTCACACTAACCTGTTGTGTTTTATTAACGTCTACATCTACCCCAACCCTAAACCCAACCTCACACTAACCTGTTGTGTTTTATTAACGTCTACATCTACCCCAACCCTAAACCCAACCTCACAGTAACCTGTTGTGTTTTATTAACGTCTACATCTACCCCAACCCTAAACCCAACCTCAGAGTAACCTGTTGTGTTTTATTAACCTCTACATCTACCCCAACCCTAAATCCAACCTCACACTAACCTGTTGTGTTTATTAACGTCTACATCTACCCCAACCCTAAACCCAACCTCACACTAACCTGTTGTGTTTTATTAACGTCTACATCTACCCCAACCCTAAACCCAACCTCAGAGTAACCTGTTGTGTTTTATTAACGTCTACATCTACCCTAACCCTAAACCCAACCTCACAGTAACCTGTTGTGTTTTATTAACGTCTACATCTACCCCAACCCTAAATCCAACCTCAGAGTATCCTGTTGTGTTTTATTAACGTCTACATCTACCCCAACCCTGAACCCAACCTCACAGTAACCTGATGTGTTTTAATAATGTCTACTTCACCTACACTACCTAAACCCAGCCACTTGTGGTGTAAGTCCCTTCCACTTGGAAGTCCCCCAACCTACTTGCGGTGTGATACTTACTTGAGTAGCATGGGTGACCTCCAAGTGGGAGGGATTACTCCTCGAGTGGGCTGGGTTTAGTGTTGGTGTAGGTATAGTAGACAGTAATAAAACACAACAGGTTACTGTGAGGTTGGTTTAGGTTTGGGGTAGACATTCATAAAACACAATAGGTTAGACTCCATTGAAAACTCCTTAGCAGTCTTAATGAAAACTCCAGGCTTGTACAGCCCACTTGGCCGAGTGCCTTAGTGTCCCACTAGTGACGATATACACCCATATCGCACTGCTATGAGTGTGATACTGGATTCATACAACAGTTCGACAGCATAACACAGAGAGTCTCAAAAACACTTTTGTACGAGGAACTACTTTCTTCCACCATTCATTCACATCTGCAGCTGACAAAAGAGAGAGGTCGACTTAGAATGTCACTTACCAGTCTATAATGATTTGATCAGCTGTAGTTTGAAATACGGAAAGAAAACACTGAGTTTTTTCCCCCAAGGACTTATTATGCTGTCTCTGTCGTCATCCTGTGGCCGTCAACTGTCAATTTCTGTTCTGCATACTCACTGCTGCTGACACACTGAATCTCTAAAATGATAAATATTTAAAATAGGCACTGTCCTTATAAATAAACTGCATAGTTGCAATCTAAACAACTACATTTTCACCTAATAAAAGCCTCAAAAGTACATTATCATGTCCAACAGCTGCGATATTTGTCAAACTGTAGCGATTTTGGGATTTTGTGTGGGCGGAGTAATACAGAAGGTTGAAGAGGCTGTACGAGTACTGTTATTGCAGAATATTGCACAGCTATCAGCCAATCAGATTCAAGAACCAGACAGAACTGTTGTATAAATTGTATGTATATATATATATATATATATATATATATATATATATATATATATATATATATATATATATATATATATATATATATATATATATATATACACATACATACAATGAATGAAGTATTTGTTTGCTTTCAGAATCCAACTGCTGTGTTTTGTTCTTAAAGTAAGGGTTAATGGAGGGTTAGACTAAAGAGAATTGTTTTTGACCAAAGCACTATCCCTAGCTGTACCTAGGGGTTTATCAGTGTACTGTAAGTACATTTAAATAATTAAATATATGCATCTTATAAACTGACACTGGTAAAGGGCAAAAGTTCACCTTCACATGGATATACTGACTAAAAAGTCTTCATTGTTATGCCTGTCCTGAAAAAAAGGCCTTTTTGGTGAAGTTATTTCCTTTCCAGGATTAAACTTGAATGTTCCTCTTTTGCGCTTATGATTTCATTATTTCTTTTTGAGGTGTTTCTTATTGGAATTATGCTGAATACTGCAGTGACGATCAGAATTGAGGACTATTACACATTTTAATACTGTATGTCTGCAAGACACATTTGGTTATATTGTTATATTTTATTAAAAAGAAAAAAAATCATTTATATGACATTAAAAATGTATTTATTATTATATTGGTGGAAATTTAAACTTTGTCAGTTCATAATATATTAATAAAATTTCAACTCTGAGGGAATGCCTTGCTTGTTTCATCTAGTCTGCATTTCGCGCGGTTTGTGGCAAGCCCTTGCAAATGAGTTCTGAGCTTTGGCGCCACGGCAGAAGATCCTGTAAGCTAAATGTCATATCAAACAGACACATTTAATTCATCTTTATTCGAATAACCCCAGCCTTCTAATGTTAAACTATAAACATATGTGTATTCAGTTCATAATTAGAAGAATAACACAGCTCTTGTATCGTCAACCCATAAGATGAAGTTACTTTATTAGTTTTACTCAGCTTCCAGGATTCTCGTGTGGCGCGGAAGGCAGTCACGCCCCTTCAAGAATTACCCGCCAACTTCCAGACTAAACTCTGCTGCACTGGACTGAAACACACATATTCACGGAGGACTCGGGTACACTGTAACCTCACACACTCCCAATAACAACAACTAACTTCAACAATGCGCTCAAAGGTACAGTGGAACATACGGGATTTGTTTATAACGGACTTTTAAGTGTTCTCGCCTTTAACGTAAACTGAATTTGTTTATGAATGAGTGTTTGAATGAATGAACGGTGTTGCGGCGTTTAAACGGTTAAAGTCCATTATTACGCTAAAAAGCTAAATGTCCATTCAGAGAGGTTGACGTATTTCTTTAAGATAAACTTTTTGAGAGAATGTTTGTTTGTTTGTTTGTTGTAGTAAACTTATGAGGCTTTGTTTGGAGGGGGCAGGGCGCCCTCAACTTATCAATAGTTCGTTAACTTTGTAAAATAACCGTTTTAAGTTGACCGTTTGTTGATCCGATTATTTTAAAGTAAGTTTCTACAATTTAGATAAATAAAACTTATACTTTAAGCTTTAATGTCGAAGTAACTTGGTGTAGGAAATCATTTCGCTCCAGACGCATTGAAAATCTGATATGTAACTATTTGTTTAGGTGTTCTTGATTTGTTTCGGTATTTTGCAACCAATAATGTTTTACTTTTTTAATAGACCATCTGTTAATCGTTGAATTGTTTTTTTAATAACCGTGATTTTGGTCAAGTTGCAGCATTTTACCCTTTTCGTGATTTGTAAATTAGAGTTTCATGAGACTTATTGTTGGGTTTGTACAGCAGTGCTGGGGTGATGCATTACAAGGCGCGTTACGTAATGTTATTTTAAAGTAACGAGTAAAGTAACGCATTACTTAAAAGAAAACAAGTAATAATATTCGAGTCACTATTTAGTTTAATTTAGTTTTTAAAAAGTAAATTGCTGAATTAAAGTGAAGTCACAATGAATCAGTCAGTGAGAGAATATTCATTATTTTGAACGCATCGAAGAAAATGAGATTGTCTCAATGGACTGTGATTTTTACTTAAGCAGGGTGTTCGCGGACTCTTAAAGTCTTAAATTTCCAAAACAAAATTGTAGGCCTTAAAGTCTTAAATACACTGAAATTGTAGTTATTGCAAAGAGAATCAATTCACAACAACTGTTAGACATTTTTACAGCAAAGTCTCCAAGTTAAATTCCCTAAATAAGAAAAGAAAACTAGCACGTGCCTTTACATGATCTTCCGTTAATATAATGACTATTTACAGAAACAACTGGGCCATTTGAAAAAAATCCTGTGTTTTACCTTGTATTAGTCTAAAATTTATTAGTCATAATGGTCTTAAAAGGGTCTTAAAATTTAATTTGAAGGAACACACACTCACACACACACATACATATATATATATATATATATATATATATATATATATATATATATATATATATATATATATATATATATATATATATATATATATAATGTGTGAATAAATATAGGTTTAGGTTATGCAGCGTGTTGTTAACTGCAGAGCTTCTCTATTAAAAAATAAATTAAAAAACAAGTTCTAAAATTGATCAAGCCTCAGCCAGGTAATAAAAAATAACTCAACAGTAATGTAACGCATTACTTACTAAAAGGTTACTAAGCAACACAACTAGTTCATTTTTTTTTTTTTTTTTTTTTTTTGTGGGGGGCGGGGGGTGTAACTCAATATTGTAATGCATTACTTTCAAACGTAACTTTCCCCAACACTGGTTATACACGAGTTTATCAACAAATTTTGTACAGGGAAAAGGTTGAGTACATATTGCAGCATATTTATTTGTTTTTTCAAACTACTTTTTTTCTGTAACTAATATAATTGTGCTTTTTGTTTAAAAAGATTAAGTAATTGTTAAAGTTGTACCCCTTACTAATAGATCGGTTTCTAAATATTGATCCCCTTTGTGTCAAACCTGACCTGAATGCATTCGTAGTAATTTACTGAATTCTGACAAAGCAAAAAAGACTGTTGCTGTATTCATGCTGCTAGACTTTGACATCACTTAATTCGGCTCAAATCTATATTTTATATTGTTTGTCACAATTATGATTTGCATTGTTTAAAGTTGCTGTAACTTGACATGTATGGTTGTGTATAAATTGTTTGCTTTTCTGAGCAACTCTTTAAACCAGTCTGTGATGTTCTAGTTGAATTTTGTGTGTTTGTTGTGGCCATGGGAATCACTAGGGTCACTACAAAACTATGTGTATATATGTGTGGATCAGTATTTCCCCTCACTCCTAATTAGCTGGCCTCTGTTTTGAAATGCAATGTTTTCATTTGGATGGGGATCATCCCTATGCCCAAATTCTTTCAAAGGGTTTATTCACCAGTATGGTGACTTAAAATGGCTTGGGGCATAGGGATGAGCCATTCCAAATGAAACGGTGTTTGTTAATCAACTTTTTCAGCAGAAAAAAATACCCGTACCCTTTGAAATCCTTCATTTTGTAGGGCCATTTGAAATGGCAAATTTTGAGCAATTTGGTTTGCCACTACAATATGGCGTCCACGGTTGCTTTTACTCTGAGGAAATGCCCTTTGTGTGGTGATCTATTCCAGTTGGGGATGCCACTGATAATGTTGTGTGTCCTGCAGAAGCAGCAGGCATCTCCTCCATCCACCAGGATGAACCTGCGGAGCTACAGGAACTCTACAGTTTTGCCCATGGAAACCTCCTCATCCTCCTCTTCAGATGACAGCTGTGACAGCTTCGGCTCTGATGGGTTCGGCAACTCGGTATATATTTATTTATTTATTTTTGCCATATGTAAAATTTCCTTGAAGATGCTAAGGGATAGAGTACATCCAGGAGGTTATCACAGAATAAAGCCAGACAGGTTTATATGCAGCCCAACATGTAGCAGAGCACTGTTGTGTAAGACTGAAGGGCTTTATTCTGCTTTATTCTATCCTTGATGTAGCTTATCCTGCATATTACATGGTTACTTGCCACAAAACATAGACATTAGACAGAGCATTGACGTAATTGTTTATTGGCTCATTAATTAAACCCAAAACTGACCAACGAATACAGCTGATGGAGTATACACTAACCTGCACATTATTCTGTCACAAGATGGCGCCAAACAGTCAAAAACGTGAAGCTGGCAGAAACTAAAACGGCTGATGGAGTATACACTAACCTGCACACTATTCAGTCACAAGATGGCGTCAAACACAAAGCTGACAAACTAAAACAGCTCAATGGAGTATACACTAACCTGTGCATCATTCAGTCACAAGATGGCGTCAAACACAAAGCTGACAAACTAAAACAGCTCAATGGAGTATACACTAACCTGTGCATCATTCAGTCACAAGATGGCGCCAAACACAAAGCTGACAAACTAAACGGCTCAATGGAGTATACACTAACCTGTGCATCATTCAGTCACAAGATGGCGTCAAACACAAAGCTGACAAACTAAAACTGCTCAATGGTGTGTATATACTAAACTGTGCATCATTCAGGCACAAGATGGTGATAAATCAAAGGCAAAGCTGACAAATAAAACCAGCTGAATGAAGCATACCGTATGAGCCTCTGTTATTTAGCGGTTGTTATCTGGAAATAACATGCCTTGAGATGTTGCGCCTTGCCAATCAAAATAGAGTATTGCGGATAGCTTGTATAATAATTGATTTTGTACCACAATTTTACCAAGATAATCATCTTCCGGCTGCTCATCATTAAACCTGACGGTTTGTATTCTACAGAAGAGGCCACAGAGGCAGACAAGAAGCTCCGCTCAGATGGAGAAAGTGTTTAATGTTCTCCCTGTAACTGAAGAGGAGGACGCCTGCAGCGGGTTCGAGAGTGAACTCAACGATGAACTGACAGAAATGGTTTGTATCTACAGTAAACGCCTCTCAAGTGTCTTTCTTCATGAGCTCCTTTTAAAGTACACATGAAGTCAAACCTTACATATTGGTTTTGTTAGCTCGCATTGCTGGTTTTGTGGTGAACAATTCATCTGCACATTTAGGAAATAAACAAATAGTTTGCCCTTGTAATTAAAATGGAAATCTGAAAATGCACTTCCTGTTTGTTTTAGGTAAATTCTCAGATTAAGTCTGTTTGAGGTATTGGGCGTGGCTAACACACTGAACCACGCCCCTCCATCTGTCAGTTTTGACAAACCGAAATGGTGAAAAGGAGTCTGTTAGGTTGTAAAAACTCTCCCCAAACCCTTTTAGCCATCTTTATGAATGTAACGCCTACTTTACTACATCCAATCAGCTCTCAGTAGTAAAAATACAAGCCACGCCCATGGTTTTCTCATTTAATATTTCGTTTACTAGGAACTGCATCACAGTAAGAAAAAAAGGCTTCTGGTTCATGCAGACTTTAATGTGTTTTTTTTAATGACATTCAGAAAATGGACTCTGATGCTGAGGCCTGTTCACCACCCAGGAAAACCCGCAAATCTTTCACTCTCCGAGTCGCCATGAAGTTCCCGACAAAACGCACCAGTCCATCCAAACCAGTGAAGCCTGAGCCCAAACCTAAAGCCGAGTCGAAAGACCCCGAGTCTGACTCTGAGGGAGAGAACTTCATGCTGAAGAGGGCGCTTAACATAAAAGAGAACAAAGCCATGGTGAGTATTAGCATAACTCTAAACACCTAGCCGTAAATATTAACATGCATCATATTTTTGAAGATCACCTGGGTTTTTTTTTTTAAAGGGAAAGTTTTCCCAAAAATGGCGAGTTGCTCTCTATTTGCTCACAATTTTTTGTAAACTTTTATGACTGACTTTATTCTGTTGAACCACGAGATTAAAGAGAAAATAAACAGCCATTGATTTAAAGTATTTTCCTACTATGGATGTCAATAGCTGCATTCTTCCGCATTCAGAGGAAATGTGTTTGTTTATGCTCTTGAGTGTAAGATTGTTTTATTTTTTGGGGGGGCTGAACTAGCCTTCTTAATTAAGTTTGAGTATGTTCAGTTGTAATAAAACTGTGGTCTCTATCGTCTAGCTTGCTAAATTAATGGCGGAGCTGGATAAAGTTCCTGGACTGTTTCCTGGGAAAGCTGCTCTGACACCAGGCAATGTGGTAAGATATACAGTACTATTAATAGTGGCTAATGCATGGTGGTAATGAGACCAGAGCTGTGTCCGAAATTGCACACTTCCATACTATATAGTACGCTAAAAACCGTAGTGAGCCATGTAATTTGTCTGAATTCATAGAATTTTAAAAACCGTATATGAAGTACTGTTCACATTGAAATGCAGTACCTACTGAGTTGCAGGTGATTTTGGCCAATGTTTTTATAATGAAAACACTTTGGATATTTTAAAATGGTGTTAAGCAGGCAGGATAAGTTGTTTTATCAAATATTGAATCGAGTCATATTTAACGTTTAATATATGAATGTTTTTTTTATTCATATTTGTTCATCTCTTATTGAAATATGAAGTTGTTCTTAACATGTTTATTGATCTTGCCATGAAATAAGTTGCTGATGTGGCAATAAAGAAACAAACAAAAACATGTTGATATAAATCAACTTTTACCTTTCTTAAAGGTCCCATGAAGTTAAAATAGTTTTTTTTTTTTTAGATGTTAGTATCAGTATTGTTAGTTTTTAAGATATCTATAAGCTAGTGTGCTCCAAGACAGTGACAATTCACGTTTAGAAGATCTAGAAGATTTAGAAGAAACTGATAAATAAACATGTAAAGCTTGTAGTTTGTCACGTTCGCCTAAATGGATCAACGGTTATATTCACTTCACCTCATACTTCAGTTACTCATCAAATCTTCTGACCAATCAAATGCTTTCTAGTATCTGACATGCCCTGCCTCTTTCAAGATGCTTCTCATAGCACAGTTTTTTTTTTTTTTTTTTTTTTGGTGAGGGAAATTAGCACATTTATAGTCATTTTAAAAATGTAGACTATTGAGCTTATTCTCCAGTGCGGCGGTGCGCTCGTTTTTGTGTTTGTTTTAGAACTTCCCATTCAGTTGCCTATGGGAGAAATGACTAGGAATTAATAAACGGCGGAAAACGGTTGCTTGCTTTACAAACAAGTGTGTTCACGACAACACAAAGCAGAATAATATAAGAAGAAAATATCAGTTAGCAACATCAAGCAGCAGAACGAGCTGTTTTTAACGTCTGAAAGTGAATGAGAGGAAGTCTCAAGCTGAAAAGATTCAAATATCTGCGCCTGCTTGTACGTGAAGAATAAGGTCAAGATACAAGAGTTTTAGCTTTGCAGAAAAAGTCCAAATAGACTCATAATGTGAGAATTTGTAGATTTTTGCCTGTGTTTTGAGGTGATCATTGGAGCTGATAACTAATACTTAAGGTAATACTATTCATTTAATTGTGGTGGTTTTTTTTTTTTTTTTTTCCTGTACAGGTTCGTCGTGTCCCCCGTCGCTCTCTAGAGCCCATTGCTGCCCGCAGGAGGAACCCAGAGAGAACGTCTCGGCCTCACACACGCTCTCGCTCTATGGTGGACGGACCTCCATCGCCACCTCCAGAAGACGAGGCTGAGGACAAATACAGCCTGGTGCGCAGAAGCAGAGGCTATGAGGATGACGACGAGGAAGAGGTGACCCTCCTTTTTCCTCAACTTTTTTGATTATTATTTATTATTATTTCATTTTGTAAAGTTTATTTAATAGATTTATTTTTTAAATGTATATATATTTTAATATTTATTTTAATTTTTATTAATTTTATTTTATATTTACTTTTTTAACTTGTTTATTCGTAAAAGTTTATTTATTTTGTTTTTTTCAATGATTTTACTTAAACTAATAAAATGGTTTATTTTTTGTAAACAAGTGTAGTTTAGTGTTATTTATTTCCCTATGACAAGCTTAAACCAGCCTAGACCATCACAAACAAAAGTATTAATGTGGAACTTTCATGTCCTCTTGTCATTTTGTCAGTATAACACCTATGTAGTGTAGATGCAGTCTCAAAACGGCCAGTTACTACTATTCTCAAACGCCCTGCATGTTTGTCATGATGAATAAGTATTGATTGTCTTGTGTGTGTGTCAGCAGAAGGAGCCGCGCCGGCGCAGCTATAACAGCTCTCTGACGATTCCTCATGTGGTCAGGCCTGTGGAGGACATCACTGAGGCTGAACTGGAAAACATCTGTATCAACGTCAGAGAGAAGACCTACAACCGGGCCACCGTGAGTCTCAAATGCACATCATCTGAGGCTTTTAGTGTCATACAAACTGTTCACTGTTTAGGCTTTTTTTTTTTTTTAGTTCTGTTTTAGTCATTTCGTGCTGATCTGGCAATATCTTTAGTCAAATGCAGCAACCCTGTACCTGTTAACTAACATATGATAATAATGTCAATTTAAGGTATTTGGCCTCAAAATGACCATTTCAGAGTCTGGGTGTTAAAGTAGATGACCAAAAAGCTAAATGTAAAGTTTGTAAAACTACTATTGCACTGTCCAATATGGAAGAAAGAGCAATTCACAGTCACTTAAGTGAGTTAAAGTCAGGAAATGTGATGTGTGATTCAGAGTGGGAACCCTGTCACTGTTTTCTAGCTTATCTCAGAGTTGTAGAGTTTTCTTGAGCTGTTTTTGTTCTCCACCAGGGCTCCACCTGCCATCAGTGCCGCCAGAAAACCACTGACACCAAGACCAACTGCCGTAACCCGGAGTGTGTGGGCGTCCGCGGGCAGTTCTGTGGGCCTTGCCTGAGGAACCGTTATGGAGAAGAAGTCCGTGACGCCCTCCTCAACCCGGTGAGTGGTTTTCCCACTGGTGATTGAAAACTTCATGATACTCCAGTAATTCAAAGCATAATTCCAGACATTAAAAGTTTGTGGGATTGTTTATTATTATTATTATTATTATTATTATTATTTAATTGGTTGTTGTTGTTGTTATTATTATTATTATTATTATTATTATTTATATATATATATATATATATATATATATATATATATATATATATATATATATATATATATATATATATATATATATATATATATATATATATATATATATATATATATATTTTTTAATTTATTATTATTATTTAAATGTTTTTGTTTATTATTATTATTTTTTTGTAGTTTATTTTATGATTTTTAATTGACGCTTTTGTTTAAATTTGTTTTAAAATTATATTTTTTATTATTATTATTATTATTATTATAGTTTTTTTATTTTATTGTAGTTTATTTTATGATTTTTAATTGACGCTTTTGTTTAAATTTGTTTTATAATGATATTTATTATTATTATTATTATTATTATTATTATTATAGTTTTATTATTATTATTTAAATGTTTTTTTGTTATTATTATTTTATTGTAGTTATTGTTTATTTGTTTTAAAATTATATTTTTGATTTATTATTATTATTATTATTATTATTATTATTATTATTATATTGTAGTATTATTGTTTTTATGATTTTTAATTGACGCTTGTTTAAATTTGTTTTAAAATGATATTTTTATTGATTATTATTATTATTATTATTATTATTTGTTTTTATTCATGATGAATGGGGTGTTTTAAGTGTATGTATTTTATTATTATTATTTTTTTTATAATGATGGGTTTTGTTTAAATGTAGTAATAGTAGTTATTATTAATATTATTATTATTATTATTATTATTATTATTTGTTTTTTTTAAATTTTTATATATATATATATATTTCACATTTCTTGCTTTAATTTTTATGGTTCGGCTGTTTTTGCTCCATTTCATAGCATCCACACTCATCGACTGGTCATCACATAAGTCAAATGCAATCTCCAGACTACCTGCTAACTAAGGCTAACATATCAGAATACTAAACTTTTGAACTTTAAAATTAGACTTTCAAAAACTGGCACTTCACAGCCACACAAACAGCAAATACTTATTTATTTTTTTAGTCCGAGTTAAATGATCTATTATTATTTGTTCTCATAGCAGCTGTTGAAGTCATGCAAAATAATATTCAAGATAAACTTTTTTTAATATTGATTGAATTTTTATTTTTTTCTTTCCTTGTAGGAGTGGCTGTGTCCGCCATGTCGAGGCATCTGTAACTGTAGTTTCTGTCGTGCCAGAGAGGGCCGCTGTGCTACAGGTGTGCTCGTCTACCTGGCCAAGTATCATGGCTATGACAATGTCCACTCTTATCTCAAAAGGTAACTACGCACGCATGCGCACCAACACACACAGTGGAGCTTGTGATGCAAACCATAAATGTTTATCTTTGAAAGAAACATTCACAAAACCTCTTCAGACTAAAAGTCGGTCCTCCCATGTCGTTTTAGGAGATAATCTTGAATATAATGGGTGTCAGCCTTAAATATAAGACTCTTGAAACGTAGTTTTGCACTAAAAGTAGCTTCTAATGTTTCACTACCCACTAAAAATACAAAAAGACTAATTAATTACTAAAAACAAATCTTCCTAAAATGGTTGATTTGCAATCTGCCTGGGACAGATTAATAAATTATCGCCTTTAATCATGGTGTTCACATACAGTAAGAAATAAGTTTTAAAATGTATGGAAAAGGACATATTTGTTCTATAAATGCAAATTTGGCAGTTTAAAAAAAAAAAAATGTATTTTATATATTTATTTTGTAAGAAAATGCATAAACCGAATTGGAGGAACTTTATTCAGCCACAAGATGGCACCAAACTGTGGCATGACGACAAATATGAGTGTGAATCATCTTGACAGTCAGAGAATACGTTCAAAGTACCCGGATGAGTCCGTGAAAGCCGCAATCACACTAGAGTTTGAGCTTGCGAAATTCTGTCGTATGGCGCTGCGAAAAGGGGCGGGATTAAACAAGATGATTAGACATTAAAAAAGCCAGCGATTGCTCCATGTTTTAAATTTCTGTTCAGAGAGGTCATGTTTTGATCTTGGATTGGTCTCACGCAGTCAAGTGATGCGATTTCGCAGGTCAGAGTTCACTAAGCTTGAACTTTGCACCGCAGCGAAATGCGAAACTCGACGAATGACCCTGCGTTTCTGGTCTGATGCATTCGCATGCGTATGAATGGAAGTCTATGGGGAGAAAAGTCCAGTGTGGCCGCAGCTTAATTCAATAGTTGTTATCTGGGAATAACATACCTTGGAATGATGCGACTGACCAATCAGAATCGAGTACTCCAGACTGCGGTCTAATCATTCCTTCAATTGTTGAGGACTTGATTGTTTCAGCGAATCATTGTGAATATGTAGGATGCAAGTTTATGAAAGTGTAATGATGAGCTTTGTTTCTCTCTCCACAGTCTAAAGAAGGAACTGGAGGAAAGTGAATAAAGCCATGTTTCCATCTGTGGACTCCATCCATAACTGACGTCATTCTCAAGTGATACATGATCTCCAGAGCTTCATAGACCTGCTGCAGGTTCAGTTTGTGTAGACTGTTATGATTGTCTACATGTTCCTTTAATTGACATTGTTTTAAATGTGTAATTTTTGTTTTTTTTCCCTTCCAAAATTGGAGCGTTTATCTGTGTACTGTATTGGTTGATCTTTGCTGCAATACTTGTTTTTAAGTTTTCACTGTGTTCTTTTCGGTCAGTGGGTTTGCAGACGCTGTTATGACGGCGTGTTTTTACTGCTGTAGAAATGGATTAAAATCTTGCCTTTTTAACTTCTGTTGTCTTGTGTGGGGCAGGGAATAATGATGTGCTTAATAGAAAGGAAAATTACAATCAGAAACGACTTAATCTGTGTGAACCGGAAGTTGCTGAGATTTTTATTCCAGTATGTTGATATACTTGATGCTGAATATTGAGAAGGAACGTGGCTTTCTTATTAATATCAAAGACTATAGAAAAACTCTAGACGTCACTCTTATAGATTTGAATGGGGAAAAGTAATGCTGCGTTCACACCAGATGTGGATGAAGCGTCAGTTGTGACAGATTTACATGTTAAGTCAATGCAAAGATGCTAATAGGCCTCCTGTGGCGTTATTATGGATCTCAGAGAATGAGATGGATTTCGCGCAAATAGCTCTAGTTGGAAAATCGGAACTTGAGTGGACATTCGTGCCACGTTAACCAATCAGGAGCTTGCTCTTGTAGGAGCGTCATTATTGACATAGTGCCTGTTGTTTGGTGTCCTGAGGGGAAATCCTCTTGCCGACATTCTCTCAATAAAATCCATGTTGGCCATTTAGCAATGAAGCTAGAGTCAAAGCTAGAAGCCCTGTCCATGATGCGACTGTGTCTATTGTGAAGTGAATTTGATGCGCGAATGAAGCAAGTAAGCCCAAAATGTTCTTGCGTCTATTTATGTGTGAATAGCATGGTTTATTTGCACGTTCCGCGTCTAGTGTGAACACCGCATAACCATCAATATGGCCAATGAAGCTCCGCCTACTAGTTCATGAGCAAGCTTGAACCAGATGTGTTTTTACGACAGTTTTTGTGGTCAACAAACACGCTGGAATCTCAGCGAATACTTGCTTCACAGACATAAGAAATATATCCACATAAAGATTGATCTCTGTACTTTTAAAACAAACCAACTACACCGGGCGATCCCCAAACCCCCAACATTTTGCTCCATATTGACATGATAGCATCACGTAGTTGCTGCAGATTTGTCGGCTGCACATCCATGATGCGAATCTTTTGTTCCACCACATCCCAAAGGTGCTCTATTGGATTAAAATTTGGTGACTGTGGAGGCCATTTGAGTACAGTGAACTCATTGTCATGTTCAAGAAACCAGTCTGAGATGATTCGCGCTTTATGACATGGTGTGTTATCCTGCTGGAAGTAGCCATCAGAAGATGGGTACACTGTGGTCATGAAGGGATGGACATGGTCAGCAACAATACTCAGGTAGGCTGTGGCGTTGACACGATGCTCAATTGGTACTAATGGGCCCAAAGTGTGCCAAGAAAATATCCTCCACACCATTACACCACCAGCCTGAACCGTTGACACAAGGCAAGATGGATCCATGCTTTCATGTTGTTGACGCCAAATTCTGACCCGACCATCCCACTCATCAGACCAGGCAACGTTTCTCCAATCTTCTATTGTCCATGTTTTGGTGAGCCTGTGTGAATTGTAGCCTCAGTTTCCTGTTCTTAGCTGACAGGAGTGGCACCCAGTGTGGTCTTCTGCTGCTGTAGCCCATCCGCCTCAAGGTTGGACGTGTTCAGAAATGCTCTTCTGCATACCTCGGTTGTAATGAGTGGTTTTGAGTTACTGTTGCCTTTCTATCAGCTGGAACCAGTCTGTCCATTCTCCTCTGGCATCAACAAGGCATTTGCGCCCACAGAACTGTCACTCACTGGATATTTTCTCTTGTTCAGACCATTCTCTGTAAACCCTAGAGATGTGCGTGAAAATCCCAGTAGATCAGCAGTTTCTGAAATACTCAGACCAGCCTGTCTGGCACCAACAAACACACCACATTCAAAGTCACTTTAGATCACCTTTCTTCCCCATTCTGGTGCTTGGTTTGAATTTCAGCAGATCGTCTTGACCATGTCTACATGCCTAAATGCATTGAGTTGCTGCCATGTGATTGGCTGATAAGAAGTTTGTGTTAAGGAGCAGTTGGGCAGGTGTACCTAATGAAGTGAGTGTATATGGCTTCAAACTACTCAGTCAAAAGTCATGCTAAACAGCAGAGTTGAAGTTTCAAGATCAAAAGTCCCAATGAATATTATTTACGTTAATAGAAAGATTTCAGCTGATGTGCAACTATCTCAATATCCGAAAAGTAACCTTTATGACCATTTTTGGTCCAGATTTTTAATTTATATGTAGTTAGTCATAATGATTTGCCCTCCTGTGAAGTTTTTTCTTTTCTTTATCAAATATTTCCCAAATGATGTTTAACAGATTCAGGATTTTTTCACAGTATTTCCTATAATATTTTTTCTGCTGTAAAAAATGGCCGTGATTTCAACAGTAAAAAACTGTAAAAATGCTACAGTGCAAATCCGTAACCTTGTTAACAGTACGTTTCCTTAATATATACGGCGAATAACCGTAAATTGACTTTCCCAGAATTCACTTTTTATGCTGTTTGTTGACATTACTATGGATCTTTTTAGTAGTTTCCCCATCAGTAATGTATATTAGTGAGTTATGTTACATCTAATGTTGATAAACAACGTTTATTTCATGACTTTAATTTTATGTGTGTTACCATACTGGTGTTTAGTCGCTGTGTGAATGACACTGAGCAGCTTCTTTACACTGATAGTTTCTGCTTGTGGGAAAAGTTGTTTGTGATGAGCTTTGGTTCGTTATGTATGAACTTTCTCATCACCACCTGCATACGGCTGTGTTTATCTGTGTAACAAAAGATGTGTAGATGTTGCTAATTTAAAATACAGACATATTACCTCTATAAATTAATAAAATACGGTAGTTTACTGTAAATAATGAGAAATTACTTTTACGGTTTGTATCGAGTTTTTTTTACGGTTAAATACTGGCAACCACAGTTACCGGTTTTTTTTTTTTTTTTTTTTTACCGTAAATTTTACGGATTTATTTTTTACAGTATAGAGAAAGAATAAAGCAGTTTTTATGTTTTAAAAACCATTTAGGTCAATACTGTTATCCTCAATTAATATTTGTTTTCAATTGTCTCCAGAACAAACCACTGTTACACAATGACTTGCCTAATTACCCTAACTTTACCCTAATTACCCTATTTAAGCCTTTAAATGTCACTTTAAGCTGAATACTAGCATCTTGAGCAATATCTAGTCTAATATTATTTGCTGTCATCATGACCAAGATAAAAGGATTTTTCGAGTTCCTCTATTTACCATATTAATAGAGAGCCTCCTCTTACATCTGACACCAGGACACCCCTGTCTAGATTTTCACACATTACAGCAGCGATAATCCGCCTCGACATCTATTTCTGCAGAGATTCAATCAGAAAGGAATATTGCGGTTATTTGAACATGCCCTCAGCTCTTGCCCCTCTGTGCCCCTGTGGGTTAAGAGGGCACGAGGAGGGGGATGTTGGGTTATTACCACGGCCCCCCATCCCATCTGAAACCCTGCAGAGGAGAGCCCAACGCTGTGATATACTGCAGTCTGCTCCTGTCCCTCATTAGAGAGCTCTGCCACTAATGGTGTGGAAATAATTAGCAGACTCTAATGGGAAATCTTATACCTGTGAATCATTTTTCCCTGTTAAAACTCCTCCGCTCGATCGCTCGTTCTTTTCCTTTTTTTTTTTTTCTTTCTCTCATGTTCAGATCACCTTGCTGATATCTCTGACAAAACCAGTATTAATACAGATTTCGAGTACTTGAAGTATGTATAGCTACGATCCATGCACTGTAATATATTAACAGTTTTTAAAATGAAAAGTGTTTATTTACGGTTATGAATTGCATTATGGGATGTTGATCTCTGCTCTGTTGAATTTTGATGTTGAAAATTCAACTACAGTTCAACAAAGTGACTTTTATTGACATTGTAGTCATTTGAAATGGTATACAACATAATATATATAGAGAAATAAGTGTCTAAAATGACAGAAAACGTAGAGGCTATGTTTTTGTAACATAACATACAACACCAACCAGGGGCGATTTTAGGATTTTCATTTTAGGGGGGCTCAGCTCCTTACGAGGTAAAAAAATAAATAAATAAATGTATAAAATATCAACGCAATCTCACGGCAATTCGTAACTTTTTGATTTAGTGGCTAATTCGTACGATCTAATTCGTACAATTTTGTACGATTTGCTCATCACCCAATGACGGTTAGGGGTGGGGTTAGGTGCCACGCCTCCTTTTTAAAATTGTACATTTTTGTACGACTGAACTTGTACGAATCAGTGTTGCCAACTTAGCGACTTTGTCGCTAGATTTAGCGACTTTTCAGACCCCGCTAGCGACAAATTTTTAAAAAAGCGACTAGCGACAAATCTAGCGACTTTTTTGTGTGTTACTGGAGATTTTTATAGACTGTCGTTTGTCCATTACTGTACCGTTCCTACTCTTCTTACCGAGCTGCGGGTGATGCCGGCGGCCCCTCCCCCGCCTCAGAGCACTGACAGGCGGCCCAGTCCTCGTACAGCAGCCTCTCCCACCTGCAGCCTGACAGCAGATCACTCCTCTGCGTACCGACGGCAAATGATTTAGCACCGGCAGTGTGAAGGTATTTCCCTTGTACAGTCAAACCGATCTGCTTCTCCTTTATTTTAACAATTTGATTTAACAGTTTATTCTTTTCTTGTTCACAATCAGAGATGTTTTAAGTGAGAGTTTCAGAACTTGTTTGAGTTTATTATGTCTGAGCGATTACTGCAAATTACTTATCTATAATGATATACTATATTCAAACAGCAATCAATTTAGTTAAATTGACATGCTTGCATAAAGCGTAGTGCTAATATAATACCCCATTTATTTACCATAGGCTGTTAAACGGAAATGGTAGAACGTGATGACATCAGTAATATGCAAATTAGCGTATGACGTAATCTAGCGACTTTTCGGACAGAGTTTAGCGCCTTTTCGTTGAAAATAGTTGGCAACAGTGGTACGAATTTGTACGAATTAGCCACTAAACTGACAGCGTAAAATACTTACGTTTCCTCGTGAGATCAGGCTGAAAAAAATAAATAAATATATATACAAATATATATATATATATATATAATGATGTTTATAGATCTGATGGTTCTATCTCGCTGTCAGTGACTCTTACAGTTAAAATGAGTACATCCACTAAGTGGTTCTGTCACTGTGTTTAATCCTTTCTGTGCATGCAGGACTGTATGGTATAGTAGTATGGTAGTTCGGTTTGAAATAAAAATAGTGAAATGTTTGTTGTTTGTTAGGAGTTAAATTTTTTGCTTGAGGAAACAGTTGTGATTATAAGGTGAGCACTGAGGAAACAGTAGATGGGAAATCCAATTGCTCCTTCATAACATTGGGGTACATGTGATACAAGTATATTTATAGCAAATAAGCATATTTTATAGCAATTTCTCAATAAACACACACCTTGTTCTCTCGCTCTGAACAACTGTGGTTTGCTGATCAACTGAAAACGAAATGACGAGGAGCCGAATTCTGCCGCCGTCTTCATATCAAATTTAAAGAGGACTGAGGCGATAATTTGGTCTACAGTTTATGAGATAATCGCAAATGTTTTAGGGGGGCTGAGCAAAAATATAGGGAGGTTAAAGCCCCCCTAAAATAGGCCTAGCAACGCCCATGACACCAACCATGACTATATATCACTTTAAACCAGGGGTGTCCAAACTCGGTCCTGGAGGGCCGGTGTCCTGCATAGTTTAGCTCCAACTTGCTTCAACACACCTGGGGGCTGTTCCATAAACCAAGCTTAGAGAAAAAAGCCAGGCTTATTTTGGTACATGTAAGTGAGAAGTCAAACTCGCTTACTCTGGCAACTTACTGTATGCTGATCAACAGAAACATAAAAAAAATATATAAAAATTTAGTTGAAATGTTGTAGTTTGTATTTGATTTGTTTGCAATAACATGTTTGAATTTAAATGTATTAGCGTTCTATTCTAAAAGATGTTTGGTGTATATATATATATATATTTACTATTAAGTGACTATAACGTTTTAATTATTGTTAAGAGGTTAAGTGAATTAAAATGGCATCAAATTACGACAGGCGAATGTTAACATTACTTTGATTAAGCATGAACTTAAGACTTAGCCTGAGAGCAGGCTAGTTTCCCAGCATAAGTTGCCAGAGTAAGTGAGTTTAAACTATCATAAATTTGATTTATAAAACAGAATAATAAAGTTTAATAAACCTGACTTACTAAAATAAACCTGGCTTTTTCTCTAAGCTTGGTTTATGGAACAGCCCCCTGCCTGGAAGTTTCTAGTACATCTAGAAAGAGCCTGATTAGCAGGTCCAGGTGTATTTAATTGGGGTTGGAACTAAAATATGTAGGACACCGGCCCTCCAGGTATTTCTGATATTTCCCTCCTGATATTTTTTACAGTGTGGTTTTACCCTCAGTGTTCCATGGTAGGCTAATTACTGTTGTGGGTTGAAGCTGTTTAAAGCTAAGAACAGTGGTTTCTAACCCAACATGTCCATGATGCCAGGATTTTTTCAGTAAACGAAAACTAAATGTCACTTTTTTTTTTTTTTAAATACACAAATGATAAACTAAAACTAACTAACAATAATGTTAAAATAAATAAAAATAACTGAAAAATGAACTGAATTAAAATAATTCGTTTTTAGAAAAATCAAATCTCAGCCTTTTACGTTTCGTCAGTTTAGTGGCTGATTTTTACAATTCATATTATTTTTGTAGTGTGAAAATGTACAATTTTTCTTAGCTGGTCAGACTGGAAAATGACAGGCTAAAACCAACTTGACCAGCCTGGTTTAAGCTGGACATAGCTGGTTTTGGCTGAGCTCCCAGCCTGGGGTGCGTTTCCCAAACAACGACGTAACTCGCGGCTGAACTATCATAGTGCGATGCATCGTTTGGCAAAAGAACTATGTAGTGATGAGTGTTTCCCAAAACCCATAGTTTCTCTGTCGCAGATCCATCGCTTGAACCACGTTAGTTATAACGTAAAACGCCCATAATGATGCTCTAAACGGGGTGGAGTAACTTTAGAGAACAACCCCATCATTTCTTTGTGCAAATTATATTGTTTTACACACACACACATTTAAAATAAAATCCAATATTAGTTTTGGTAAAAACATGCACTCGCTTTCCATATTAACTGAAATATAAGTAAATAGAGCATATAGGGCCTGTGTTTGCTTTACTAATATTATTGAGAAGTTGAACATTACATATTCTATTCTAAAACATAAAATCACTTACAAAAGCTAACACTATTCTAATATCATATATAAATCATATAACAAAATAAATAATGAGGCGATTTATTATAAATATATTTACTTTAATAATAATATTAATAATATTAATGATGATGATGATGATGATGATTATCATTATTATTATTATTTAGGATATTGTTTATTTATTAAAAAATAAAATACAATTTGACACATGCAAACCACAGCAGAAAGTTCTAACCAACAGACCCATGTCATATACAGCAGAGAAACTTAATAAATAACCCACTATAAAATAAAAGAATTAACGTATGCTATGTTTTTTATTTTCACAAGCTTTGGAGACGTACTGTAACATAATTTGCACTTTTAAATATACCTATAGCTTTCGCCATGAGGCTGTGTTCAAAATGATATTAATGTTTTCAAAGTGCACTGCGAAGGGAGCACAATTGTAAACATGAAGATCGCTAAAACTGAACTGTAAAAATACTTTGAAATCAAATTACACCTAAGAGAGATTAACTTAATGCTTTTTTATTTTTAATAATTCCAGCTTTGAATGTTAGAATGTTCTAAATGAATAGGGCATAGGGGGGATAAGTGGCAATAGAACACAGCCAGGAACTATGCTTTTAACTACAGGTCCATAGGTGTCGTTTCAAGGGCTCAAGTTTGCGACGCAGTTTGCGAATGTTCGTTGGAGCGATGGATTTGGGAAACAGCAAATCAAAGAACTATGTTTGTAACGACGAAACTTGCGACCTTAGTTGGCTAACGATGGTTTTGGGAAACGCACCCCTGGCTAGGCTGGTCAAGCTGGTTTTAGCTGGTCATCTCCCAGCTAAGACCATGGAAACCAGCCTGAAAATGGCCAAAACCCCTCTAAAACCAGGTCGACCAGCCAGCCAACCATCCTAGGCTGATTTAAGCTGGATTTTACAGCAGGGAAAACATGAAAGAAGTTTTCAGGTCAGACGGAGCTCATCAAGTTTCTCATGTTTGTGTGCTTTCTGACCATATGGTTTTACAGTAGCTGTGTGTTTAACAGGTGAGTAACATGTCTTGCGGGTCTCTCTGCGCTCTAATTTGAGGTTTCATGCCTGTTTTTCCCAGAACGCTCCATTTTTAATTCTGAGAGTGAATCTTTTTGGGATCTGCAGGAAACAAACGCTTCAAAAGTATTTATTTGCATAATAAAGATGCACTCGAAAATACTGGTATTAAATACCAATGATCATCCACTTTAGGGTGATGAATATTTAGGGAAATAATTGTTTACGACGCTCGAGCGTCGAGCTGATCTGGTAATCAGGCTATGAAATACAATATTTATTCATTAGAGCGAACTTAATGAGGCCTCGCGGCGCTAATTATGAAAAGCAGCGTAGCGCTAAATGAGCGCGCGAGAGACGGCGCGTGCGAGAGAGAGACAGAGAGGGAGAGAGAAAGCGCGCGCTTTTCTTACCTGCTTCCCGCGCTGCAGGGTCAGTGGGCATCACGGAGCCCGCCTGATTATATGTGATGATGGCCTCATAAACACCGCAGCACAGACCGGCTCAGGCAGGAGTGGTCGTAACTGCTGTTGTATCCATGATTAATAATTATGTAGAATATTGAGTATTTATTATGGGCCCCTTTTCATTGCTCATTGTTCACATACGTGTGCTTCTGTTTGCCTGGTGAGAAGAGAGACCCGAACAGCAAATTGCTCCCACAGTCTCCCGCAGTTAAACATTGATTGAAAGAGCAGGAGGAAAAGAAGGGACGAAATTAGATTTCTAGTTGCTTTATAGGAGTATAGGAGAAAACTGACTCTAATAAGATATTGGTATATTTCCCATTTATTAAAGGGTATTTTAGTGCATTAAATATATTAGCATGCTCCTTGAGCTCTCACACTGACTGACTATAGACTACATAAAATGATGTCATCAATAATCATAATAATGTCTATCAAAGAATGAAAAAGTACATATATATATATATATATATATATATATATATATATATATATATATATATATATATATATAATAAACTATATTATATTATCTGTATGGATACATCAAATGCACAGTGTGGAAAACTTGGAATCCCACATGGCACAATATAGACCCCATAACGTATATAGAAAATACCGTAGTGTTTTCAAATCATACTATAGTAAATTCTATACTGTGTGGTATTTACAACTCTGTTAAGAATGCTACAGTACCGTAGTGTTAACAACATCAAACTGATAAACTGTAATAACTATATTTGAGTTATTACTTTACACTGTGGTGAATTGTTGATTAATATTGCCTATACACAAAGTACAGTAGCCTATTGGGTTTTTTGATTATATCACTATAGTTGTTGTATTACCATAGGGACAGATTAATTCAAGTACTATAGTATGGTTCAAATACACTATAGTATCTATTTTTCATACGGAATGCTCTGAACATCCAATGTGAGCATGAAGAATAGGGATTGAAGTCAAATGCTGCGTCCCAAACCGCATACTATCCGTCCTAAATAGTATGTGAAAATAGAATTAGTATGTCCCAAATCGTAGTAGGTTGAAAAGAGCATGCCAAAAACTCCCGGAGGGTTTACTATTTCCGGTCAAAATTTTAAGTGTAGAAGCGTCCATACTCTAACCGCTGATATTGCCCACAGTACACTGCGCGTTGGACGTGAAATCGATTAGAACTACAAAACGCGGGTGAAAAGTGTAAACAAACTACAAACATGATGGACGCGCGAGACCAACCGCCAAGCAGAGAGGCTTCGGTACAGATGTTTGTATGACTGTTAATTAATATCTAGCCCACTGGAGAATATTTAAATAGCGTTGTCTGTGTTATATTTCATCTGCAACAACAATACTGAACTTATATAAAGACGTGTTTGGACATTACCGTCTGAATGCAGAATTATCCAAAGACCTGAGGAGATTTCTCTGCATGAAAGACTCGTGAATGGGAGATTATCCTGCTGCTGCTTCTCCAATAAGGTAGGACATTAAATACAACAGAAAGGTGGATGATTGACAGGGCTCTTAACTAAGCAACACAACGACCTGTGTAACGAGGAAGTAGTATGTCCCAAAGCTTGCATACTTTTCTGTTACTCACTCAAAAGTATCTATTTTTCCTCCACAAAAAAAGTACATACTTTTAGGTCGTAGTATAAGTATGCGAATTGGGACGCAGCAAAAATGTTAGTTTTAGGCCACGGTACACAATACAGATTGTTTTAAAGCAGTTTCACAGTGTTATTAGAAGGAAAACTAACAGAATCAGTGACGCAAATCTTCACATATGAAAGAAATTTGATTGTAAAGCAGCTATTAAATAATAACAGACAGTGTAATTATAGCAGATCAAGTCATTTAAGTGTTGATTCAGTTCAGTTGAAGGTAGCAGAAAATATCTTTTATATTTCAAAACCTGAATATTATAAGTAGCCTGTGCATATATGTTTATTCATAATTCTATTGAATAATTTACTTGCATAATGCATTTAATTTATTATTATTATTATTATCATCATTTAAATTACTTATTTTAAGCATAGTAGTTCATTCTAAACTAATTTAATGTTTTGGATATACAGTTGAAGTCAGAATTATTAGCCCCCCTTTGATTTATTATTTTTTTCTTTCCAAAATGATGTTTAACAGAGCAAGGAAATTTTCACAGTATGTCTGATAATAGTTTTTCATCTGGAGAAAGTCTGATTTGTTTTATTTCAGCTAGAATAAAAGCAGTTTTTAATTTAACAAAAAACATTTTAAGGTCACGGTGGCGCAGTAGGTAGTGCTGTCACCTTGCAGCAAGAAGGTCGCTGGTTCGAGCCTTGGCTGGGTTAACTGGCATTTCTGTGTGGAGTTTGCATGTTCTTGCCGCGTTCACATGGGTTTCCTCCAGGTGCTCCAGTTTCCCCCACAGTCCAAAGACATGCGGTACAGGTGAATTGGGTAAGCTAAAATTGTCTGTAGTGTGTGTGTGTGAATGAGTGTGTATGGATGTTTCCCAGAGATGGGTTGCGGCTGGAAGGGCATCCGCTGTGTAAAATCGTGCTGGATAAGTTGGCAGTTCATTCCGCTGTGGTGACCCCAGATTAATAAAGAGACTAAGCCAAAAAGAAAATTAATTTTAAGGTCAGTATTATTAGCTCCTTTAAGCTTTATTTTTTTCAATAGTCTCCAGAACAAACCATCGTTATACAATAACTTGCCTAATTCCCCTAACCTGCCTAGTTAACCTAATTAACCCAATTAAGCCTTTAAATGTCACTTTAAGCTGTATAGAAGTGTCTTGAAGAATATCTAGTCAAATATTATTTACTGTCATCATGACAAAGATAAAATAAATCAGTTATTAGAAATGGGTTATTAAAACTATTATGTTTAGAAATGTGTTGAAAAAATCTTCTCTCTGTTAAACGAAGTAATAATTCTGACTTCAACTGGACATACAATGCACCAAATAGTTACTACATTTTTACTATAACAAAACCTTAATTTCATTATATATATGTGTGTATGTGTGTGTTTGTGTGTGTATTATATACATATATACAGTATATTAGGGCTGCATGATATTGGAAAAATCTGATATTGCGGTATTTTATTTTTCTGCAATAAATACTGTGATGGACAGCATTTAGAATTGAATTAGAGATAAGCAGAAATTGAATAATCACAATACAATTTTTTTTATTTTGTCTCATTTCTTGTCTAAATATCTAAAAAATTCTTGTAGATCAAGTGAAATTATTGTGGTATTTTTGCCTTCAGAAGAAATAAGACAAAATTAGGACTTTTTCCTTATAAAAGAAGCTAAATGATCTGCCAATGAGGTAATTACAATTTTATTTTTATAGTCTCGTGGAATAGAAACAAAATATAAATTCTAAGTTTAAAAAAACTTTTAGTTCATACTGTATAAATAATTAAATCTTTGTTAAACCTCCAAACATTTTTTGTACCCAAAACTTCTTGAAATGCTCCGTCAAAGGCCCTAAATCAGTGGTGGGCAAACTTTTTAGACCCGAGGGCCACATCAAGTTTTGCAAACCAAGTGAAGGGCCACATGTCAAATCCTTCAAAAATAACTTTCATTCATAGTGGCAGTATACATAGAACATGTAATGTCGGACAGAAAAATGTCACATTAACACAAAACAGATTTTTTTAAATAGTTATTATTGAGTCAAACTTACAAGTCAAATGAATTTGCACTGCTATTTATATTTACTTATCAATCATCATAAAACAATAAAACAATCCCTTAAAAAATATAATAATAATAATGTAATAATTTTTACAGTGGAGAATAAAAAAAATCTCATATTAACACATTAAAATAGTTCTTAAAGTTTACTATTCAGTCTAATTTACAATAATCTACTTTGCACTGCTTTTAGAATATACAGATCAATCATCATACATTTTGATAAAACCACAAATCTTTGATAAAATAATCTCATTTTAGCTTGTATTAAAATGCTCATATCAATCATTATAAATCTGAGATGAAATGGAAGAAGAATCTTAGTCTTTGTTATTCCAAGTGATGTTATTATGAGCGTGTTCATGTGAACAATGAGCCTGAAAATAAGTTATATTAATATTACCAGCAACACTCTCGCAAAATACCAAGCTGATTCAATCGTTGCCTAACGACATAAAAAAGGGCACCACGCTCCTTTTTTTCTTGTCAACAAAAAGGCAGTGCGGTCCACCTTGCGTTTTTGGAACGTAAATGCACGTTTGGTGTGATCAGCCGCTTAGATTGTAGTCTTTAAAAACAGCAATACTTTCTTGGCATATTAGACCAACCTCTTTCTGTTCGTTATTGCTGAAGACGTATTTTGTTGTCAATTCTTCCTTAAACACACGACATTCAGAGTCAATTTTATTAATTTTTTTGGCATTTTCAGTCATTAACGGTCGAGTACATTTTAATATCCGAGAGTGTGTTCTAATTCTACTTGTTGCACTAACTGTACCGCGTGCAATACTGCCATCAAATGGCGTTCACTTTCATCGCATCATTAATTTACTAATTCTGAAACCAAAACGTTACTCAGAAGCAGCATTTTTAAAACTCCCTCGCGGGCCGGATGAAAGTGTTCAGCGGGCCACATATGGCGGCGGGCCGTAGTTTGCCCACCTCTGCCCTAAAAACATGAAAATGATCAACTTTCACTCTATTGTAGTCAGTGGTGTAAAGTAACAAACTACAAATACTCACATTCTGTAAGCGAGTAGTTTTTCTAGGAATTGTAATTTACTAAGTAGGTTTAAAAAAATGTGTACTTTTACTTTCCCTTGAGAACATTTTTAGTGCTGTATCTGTATTTTTTACTCCACTACTTTCCTTCAACCTGCTGTCGCTACTTTAGTTTTTCTTGTCAATAAGGGTTGGCTGATAGCCATGCGATATTCTGCCAGTAACATCACTCATTCAGCCTCTTAACCCATCACCCTTGTGTATTACTCCGCCCACATACAGCAATAAGCAGAGGACACTCTACAGTTTGACAAATATTGCTGCTTTTGGACAACATAATGTACTTTTGAAGCTTGTTTTAGTTGAGAATGTAGTTGTTTAGATTGCAACTATGCAGTTTATATATAAGGATAGTACCTATTTTAAAATATTTATAATTTATGGGAGATAGCGGCTATTAGCTTGTCTTTAAGCAAAGATGGTTGATGATGTTCATCCACAAGATGGCGACAGAGACCGCATAATAAGCCATAAGAGAAAAACAGCGTAATTTCAAACTACAGCTGATCAAATCATTATTAAACAGGTAAATGACTCTAAGTCGATCTCTCTCTTTTGTATGTTGCAGTCCTGTATTTATAACATAGTAATATTGTGATCTCCCAAATGCAACAGGGAAATACTGGGAAATTCTCTGTAGACTGATGGCATTTCATGCTGTTCAGCAATATAATCTTAAAATGTGAGCAAAATCACCAGTTTTGTCATCACTTTAGACATTACGCTGGAGAATCATTCAAATACTAGCTCTAAAGTGACCTTGGTGAATAAGAAACCAAGTGGTTTCTGCTGTTGTGACGTCAGCTGCAGATGTGAAAGAATGGCAGAAGAAAGTAGTTCCTCTTACAAAAGGGTTTTAAGACTCTCCATGTTTGATTTTGCTTTTATACACACAATTATGCTGTCGAACTGTTGTATAAACGCAATATCACACTCATAGCAGTGCAATATGGCTGTATATCGTCACTGGTGGGACACTGAGGCACTCGGCCTGTGGCCTTGCGCCAACGCACGCCTCACATCAGTGGCGATATACAGCCACATCGCACTGCTACTCTTGTGATATTGTTCATTCTTTCATTTTCTTTTCGGCTTAGTCCCTTTATTAATCTGGGGTTGCCACAGGGGAATGAACCGCATGTACCACATGTCTTTGGACTGTGGGGGAAACAGGAACACCCGGAGGAAACCCATGCAAACATGGGGAGAACATGCAAACTCCACACAGAAATGCCAACTGACCCAGCCGAGGCTCGAACCAGTGACCTTCTTGCTGTGAGAGACAAACGTGCTACCCACTGCGCCACAGCGTTGCCTGTGATATTGTTCATATGTATGTATATATAACAAAATGTACACAAATAACCTTTAAAGTTGTACAATTCCGTTCTTTACAATGCATATTACTAATAAAAATTTTAGTTTTCATCGATTTACAGTAAAAAAAATTACAAAAGACCTTAATTGAACATGATCTTTGCTTAATGTTCAATTTTTGGCATAAAAGTAAAATCAATAAATGGGACCCAAACAATGTATTTTTGGTTTTTTTTTTTTAAAGACACCTGACCCATAATAAAATGCTTAAATATTTAAACTTAGACCCCCGGTTTCACAAACAAGGTTTAAGGCTAGTCATGGATTAAATTGCATGTTTGAGCTGTCTCAACTGAAAATAACTTGCAGTGAGATGTCTTAAAATATGTCAGTGTCATTTTTTGTCTACAGGTGCACACCAGTAATGTATTTTTATAAGGCTGATTTTATAAATGTGGCTTAAATAGCCTAATTTAACTAAGGTCTAGTCCTGGCTTAAGCTAAGCCCTGTTTGTGAAACTGGGCCAGAGAGTATAAAGTTGAGCACAAGTTTTTATCAATTAAGTATATCTTATAATTCTCTCAATGAAAGGGTTTTGATAAATATAAAGTTTTGATAAATATAAAGTTTCCTTCCATCTAAATGCGGATGACACTCAGATGTATTTTCCTCTAAAACAAAATGATGTAAATGGCTTACAACCACTCTTGGCTTGCTTAGAGGAGCTTTAACTTTGGCTCTCAAGCAATTTTTTAAATTTAAACCAAAATAAAAGTAATCGTATTTGGGCACAAATAAAATTCTCTGTTAGATGTCAATGTGGGAACTTTGGCCCCACATATTACCCAGTGTGCAAGAAATCTCGGTGTTATGTTTGATGAAAACTTAAAATTTGACAAACAGATCAGTACTGTCGTAAAATCCTGCTTTTACCCTCCTCAGACAACTGTCTAAAGTCAAGCCATTTCTATCCCAGAGAAATTTTGAAAAGGTGATTCATGCCTCGTCTGCAGCTGGTACAAAATGCGGCTGCTAGACTACTTTCTGGCACCCGCAAGTATGAGTCGGTAACTCCGATTTTAGCTGCACTTCACTGGTTACGCATTAAATACAGAATTGATTTAAAAATTGTAATATTTGTTTACAAAGCAGTAGGTAGTGCTGTCGGCTCACAGCAAGAAGGTCGCTGGGTTGCAGGTTCGAACCTCGGCTGGGTCAGTTGGCGTTTCTGTGTGGAGTTTGCATGTTCTCCCTGCGTTCGCGTGGGTTTCCTCCGGGTGCTCCGGTTTCCCCGTCAGTCCAAAGACATGCTGTACAGGTGAATTGGGTAAGCTAAATTGTCCGTAGTGTATGAGTGTGAATGAGTGTGTGGATGTTTCCCAGAGATGGGTTGCAGCTGGAAGGGCATCCACTGTGTAAAATCGTGCTGGATAAGTTGGCGGTTCATTCCGCTGTGGCAACCCCGGATTAATAAAGGGACTAAGGCCGACAAGAAAATGAATGAATGAATGTTTACAAAGCAGTCAAGAACCTTGCTCCTCAGTATCTTATGCTTTGTCCGTATTCCCACTCCCGATCATTGAGATCTTATGATCTCAGCTTACTCACCGTGCCCAGAACACGCCTTAAAAAACGAGGTGATCGAGCGTTTGCTGTTGCTGGTCCTAAACTCTGGAACAGTCTAGCTCAGGGGTCACCAATCCCGGTCCTGGAGGGCCGGTGTCCCTACAGGGTTTAGCTCCAACTTGCCTCAACACACCTGCCTGGATGTTTCAAGTATACCTAGTAAGACCTTGATTAGCTTGTTCAGGTGTGTTTGATTAAAGTTGGAGCAAAAGTCTGCAGGACACCGGCCCTCCAGGAACAAGTTTGGTGACCCCTGGTCTAGCAATTCACATTAGACTTTCCCCCTCCATTTCTGTGTTTAAGTCTGTTTTAAAGACCTATCTATTTCCTCTCGCTTTTAATACTCCTTGATTACTGTTTTATTGCTTTTATTTGTTAAATGTTTCTTTCATATTCTGCTTCTCTGTCTTTAGTACTCTTATGTACAGCACTTTGGTCAACCTTGGTTGTTTTTAAATGTGCTTTATAAATAAATATTGTATTGTATTGTATTGTTTTGCTTGTGTTAACCTTGTCTTTCAAACTATTTTACCGTCCGCATGATGTTTGACTCTTCTGTATCTGACTAAACCAGACCTCGGTGCTCAAAGAAACACTATTCAAACCAACAGCACCTGTGATAGTGAGGGAAAGGTAATCAAATTATGTCAAAGAGATGTCAACATCCGAAATAAAAAAATTGTGGTGCTGATCAATAGTTTTAGGCCAACTTTGCTGAAATGAATGCATTGCTTTATTTCACGCATAACAGATTGTTTGCATACTCTACACAATGTATATATAAAGCATTCTGCAGTATAAGAGCACTACAGCATTCTGCCCTTCCAGGCGTCCCATCAGCAGGTCACGGCTCTGTGGACTTGCCTGCATGCTGATGGTCTGCAGTGTATGTGTGTGTGTGTGTCTGTGGGCTGGAGGCGGTTTATGACAAGTCCCCATCAGCACTAGTCCAGCTCTGCGTGCTGATGCTAACAGCAGTTCATGTCACAGACGTTATCAGAGAGAGAGAGAGGGACGCAAGACTGCAGTGGCTCCATCTCACAGGAAATTGCCAACTCACCCTAACAAAAGAAAGCACAAGTGCACTCACAGAGCAGTCCTCAGAGCAAGCCAGATAAGATGACATTATAAATAGTGAATTTCAAGAGAACGGACAGACTGGGGGAGTCCAACTTCTCAATTTCTCTCTCTCTCTCTCTCTCTCTCTCTCTCTCTCTCTCTCTCTCTCTCTCTCTCTCTCTCTCTCTCTCTCTCTCTCTCTCTCTCTCTCTCTACTGTGACATTAAGGCTGTTTGAAGACATTGAAAAGCAATTTGAAAAAGTGCCTGTCGTCTAGAATAATATCACAGTATACTGTATGTATGTGTAGAAATTCATAAGATTTAAAAGTCTAGTTTGTGCATGTTCTCATGCGCAGCCACAATATAAAACACGAAGCATTTAACTCAATCATAGAGTGCTTTAATATTATATTACCTACCACTACATAGCTGCAAGGCGTGTGAAGTAACCAATCATTAAAAATACTATATAAATTAAATCATTATAAAATATATATGTATATATAAATAAATAGCTTGTATGGTGTCTTTTTATAGCATTTTGGACCATATTAGTGGGCACTTTGAGGTCAAAACATCCAACATTAAATGGAAATCAAGCATGACATCAAAAAAATGTCAAAAAACACACATTGATGCCATTTCGACAAGCAAGATAATGACACAATATAAGTGAGTGTTACAATAGAAGAAAAGTTTTATTCACCCAAAAGCGTCACTTACATATTACAGATTTACACTGGATTTTGTGTCGATGCAATCGATGTAAACACGATGCAAAACATCATATCGACAGTCTTTTAATCGATTTTGAGATGTTGATTTGACACCAATGTATGTCAACTTGAAGTTGTTATAAACTGACATCAATTAATGAGCATTTTTGGCGTGCTTTTGATAGCATTTTGACATTAAGTTGGTCACTGGGATACTAAATAAAGTGTATTATAATGTATAGTACAACACTTTAATGCTACAGCATATCCTAATGTAGCCATACACTGTAAAAAAAAATCCGTAATTTTACGGTTTATTTCCGGCAGCTGGGGTGCAGACATTAAATCACACAAGTTTCCTTAAATTTAAATTTCTGGTAAATTTCTGTAATTCAACCTCTGTTATTTTACAGTAAATTTCTGTAATTTAATGGCCGATATTTTACGTTTTTTTTTTTCCGGCACCCCAGCTGCTGGAAATAAACTGTAAAATTACAGATTTTTTTTACAATATAGTATTAGCTGATAAACTGATAATTACATTCGCTCATGAACATATACTGATTTATAGCTACTATGCTATATTTTATAGCATTTTCATAGCATAGTCTTTTCAGACCATCCACCTTAAGGTCAAAACATCAACATCAAATGGAAATCAAGCATGACCTCAAAAAAAAAAATAAAATCAATTTGATGTCAAAAACTTGACATTCATTCGACATCCACACAATGATGCCATTTTGACCAGCAAGATAATGACACTAAGGTACAACATAAGAAACTTTTTACTCACCTGAAAGCTTCAGTTGCAAATTGCAAATTTACACTGGATTTTGTGTCGAATCAATGGATGTAAACATGATGCCAAAACAACATCCTATCGACAGTCCTGTAATCGATTTTTGAGGTGTTTATTTGATGCCAACCCTGCTGAAAAACCAGCATATGCTGGTAAGGTATGTTTTGATGCTGATATGCTGGTCTTGCTGGTTTCAATGCTGGTCTTGCTGGTTTCAATGCTGGTTTTGCTGGTCATACTGGTTTTAATGCTGGTCTTGCTGGTTTCAATGCTGGTCCAGCTGTTCTCAATGCTGGTCAGGACCAGCACTCAGGCCAGCAAGATCAGCATTGAGACCAGCACTGAAACCAGTATCGAGACCAGCAAAACCAGCACTAAAACCAGCAAGACCAGCATCAAAACATACCTTACTGGCATATGCTGTTATTTTCAGCACGGAATTTATGTCAGCTTGATGTAGTTATCAACTGACATCAATTAATTAGCATTTGGCGGGTTTTTGATATCATTTTGACATCAAGTTGGTCACTGGATACTAAAGTAAAGTGTATTATAATGTATACCCTGCTGAAAAATCCAGCTTAAACCAGCCTAAGCTGGTTGGCTGGTTTTAGCTGGTCGACCAGCCTGGTTTAGAGGGGTTTTGGCCATTTCCAGGCAGGTTTCCAGCCATTTCCAGCCTGGTTTTAGCTGGTCAGGCTGGGAGTTGACCAGCTAAAACCAGCTTGACCAGCCAAAACCAGCTATGTCCAGCTTAAACCAGGCTGGTCAAGCTGGTTTTAGCTGGTTTAAGCTGGTCATTTTCCAGCCTGACCAGCTAAGACCAGGCTGGAAATGGCTGGAAACCAGCCTGGAAATGGCCAAAACCCCTCTAAAACCAGGCTGGTCGACCAGCTAAAACCAGCCAACCAGGTTAAGCTGGTTTAAGCTGGATTTTTCAGCAGGGTAGTACAACACTTTAATGCTACAGCATCCTAATGAAGCCTATATTAGCTGATAAACTGATAATTACATTCCCTCATGAACAAATACTGATTTATAGCTACTATGCTACCTTTTATAGCATTTTATAGCATATCGTCTTTTCAGACCGTCCACCTTGAGGTCAAAACATCAACATCAAATGGAAACCAAGCATGACGTCAAAAAAAAGTCAAACAATACAAACCAGCTTGATGTCAAAAACTTGACGTCCATTCGACATCCATACATCGATGCTATTTTGACCAGCAAGATAATGTATTACAATAGGTATAAGAAAGGGTTTATTTACCTGAGAGTTTCAATTACAGATTACAAATATACACTGTATTTTGTGTTGATAAATGAATGTAAACTTGATGCCAAAACGACATCAGATTGACTGATTGTCTTATAATGTTTTGAGGTGTTTATTTGACACCAATGTATGTACTTGATGTAGTTATCAACATCAATTAATTAGCATTTTTGACATGTTTTTTTGTATCATTTGGTCACGATACTAAACTAAAGTAGTCTAGAATTTACAACACATGCTAGTCACCGTACTATTAGCTGATAAACTGACAATTAGCCTGTAGTATATTTTAGTTTTACTCAGTATATGATTTATTGTAGTATAATACCTTCTACTTAGTAGAGTAGCCTATTGGGTGATTTGTTTATATTATGGTTGATATTCAAAAAAACGCTAACGTTTTTACTAGTTAGCCTAGTAGCTATTATTATATATGAGTTCTATGAAGTCCTATTTACTGTCGCCTGTTTAGATACCACTAATCATACTACAAGTAATAGCCTAGTTAATTCCCACTCAAATCTTACATTCTGAGGTTTTCATTGCTCACGAACACTGAGGAGGTGCAGTTCGGTGTTGCTCCTGAAGGGGGAGCTCTGATACAGGACACTTTCTGAAATACAGAGACAGAAACAAACTCACCGAGAGAGCTGCTGGACTGTGGTGGACATTTAAACCCTCATATTAAAGTCTGAAATGTGTGAGTATGTGTAGTCTAAAATTATATCATCGACCAAGAGCGTCGAGCGCCAAAAAGGGAAACGATATTTTACGCCAGACAGCTCGCTGGTCAATGACAACCCACTGTGGCGGTGTGTTTACTTGGGGGATGAAAAAAATGACAAAACTTAAGTAAAACAAAAACAATACACGCCTGTCATTTTTTTAAGAGTACACAATTGATAGATTTATAGCCGCTTTATAAAAGTATAGATTTCGAGTATAATATTGTTGTCGTTTATTAGAGATGAGAGTATTAGCATTCATATCCCTTAAGACAATAATGAGGTAAAGTTGTTTTTTTATTTGCACATTCATTCAGTGACAACTTATGACATGCTCCCTAGTTGTTTACCGTGGTACTTTGAATATTCGGCCTGAAATCATATGTAAATATGACTTTAAAAACATAAGACTGTTTATTTGACTATGGACAACGTTGTACTTTAGTCAGTGACTGCTAATATGATATTACTACTAACAGCAAATAATACTTTTCTGAAATCATGTTATTAAGGAGAAAGTCTGAATGTGCGAATATTTCAATTCAATTCAATTCATCTTTATTTGTATAGTGCTTATACAATGTAGATTGTGTCAAAGCAGCTTCACATGGAAGATTATAGTGAATTGAAACAGTGTCAGTTCAGTTTTCAGAGATTAAGTTCAGTTCAGTTTAGCTCAGTTCAGTGTGGTTTAATAAACACTACTGAGAGTCCAAACACTGAAGAGCAAATCCATCGATGCGCAGCTCTACAGATCCCGAACCATGCAAGCCAGTGGCGACAGCGGCGAGGAAAAAACTTCACCAATTGGCGTAAGTGAAGATAAAAAAAAAACCTCGAGAGAAACCAGGCTCAGTAGGGCACGACCATTTCCCCTATGGCCAAACGTCTTGTGCAGAGCTGCAGTCTAGGCGCAGGAAGCTGGACCTCAGCGAAGACTCGTCTGTCCTTGGAGCATCACAGGAGTCAGTCTCATGCTCTCACTCCATGATGACCACCACAGCAGCTGCTCAGGATACGGCCTGGTCCAGAAAACCTTGGGATCATCTCGTCGCTGGTCTCGGATCGCGTCAGTGGCACTAGTCTGAGGGCCTCGAGATGAGTACCCCCAGGTGGAAATACAGAATAAGGAGAATAATTAGCGTAGCTGCTGTTCATATAAACGAGAACCAAAATCATGTGTGGGGCACATCATGCGTCATACCGCTATGTAATGCACTGAGTGTATGCTTTGCTAAAAAGACAGGTCTTTAATCTAGCTTTGAAGAGCGAGAGTGTGTCTGAGCCTCGGACATTATCAGGAAGGCTATTCCAGAGTTTAGGGGCCATAAATGAGAAGGCTCGACCTCCTTTACTCGACTTTGATATTCTAGGTACTACCAGAAGTCCTGAGTTTTGAGAATATAAACTAACTTTACCTCAATTCAGAAAATTAACCATGGTGTAATAGTAAAATTATGTTAACCATGGTTAAAATATCATAAATTGTGAATAGTAAAGCAAAACAATTTTTAATTTGTGGTTATCATGGTTTAACTACAAAAAACATGTTTATTTGTGGTAACTCCATGGTTAATTTTATGAAAAGGGCTTGGCAATTTTAGCTCAAAACGCATGGAAATAACAATAATGGTAGTAGTATATTATTAAAAATGATATTATTTATGCAGCATATGTTTATATTCATTTAATATATAAAGTTAAAACGTGTCATGTTTGAAATGTTTATATATTATGGATAATAATTATATCATCTTGCTTTGAACTAAAAAAAAGTTATACATTATTATACCTTTAGGAAATCAGTAATGTTTTTATTACTACTTATTCTCAAAAAAAATAAACGTGGTTATTGTAGTTAGTGTAACCACAATTCAGCCTAGTTTTGCAACCTGGTAAACATTGCATTAAAACAGTGTTCCACACAATCCCTTCATGTTGTCCCAACACAAATCGATTAAGTTAACTTAATTGTTTTTAGGAATTTAAGTAGATTGAACATAAAACAATGATGTTGTCCCGCAAAATACTTAAGAATTGTGTTATTTCAACTCATTTTAAATAAATAGTTCAAACAAGCAGCAAAAAGTCATGTTATGAGTGTGATTTTACCAAAAATAAATCTGAAAAACCACGGTTATAGTAGTTAAACTATAGTAACCACAATTTAGCCATAGTTTTGTAACACTAACTATAGCCTAATCATGGTATTTGTAGTAAAACTATTGATATACATATAGTAAACATTTTTACTATAACAAAACCATGGTTAATTTCACAATGAATCTACTGTGTACTTTCAAACATACAAATATTAAATTAATTCTGTAAGATATATGAGGAATACTCTTATTATTTATGCACTATATGTGTATATTCATTAAATAATATAAATACATGTCATGGTTAGAGGACTATTTGTGTGGATAACAGTGATGTCTTCTTGTTTAGTACAAAAAAAAGTGTTATTTATTAGATGATTCCTTGTGAAATTTAACAATGCTTTGTAAAAAAAATGCTGGGTTACACACAATTTATTCATGTTGTCCCAACACAAATCGATTAAGTTAACTTAATTGTTTTTTCAAATTTAAGTACATTGAACATAAAATATTTACGTTGTCCCCCAAAAAACTTAAGAAAAGTGTTGTTCAACTCATTTTAAATAAATAATTTGAACAAGCAGCAAAAGTCATATTTTGAGTGTGTTTTTACAACAAATTCATACAAAAAACCATGGTTATTGTAGTTAAACTATATTCAGTCATAGTTTTGTAACACTAACTATAGCTTAACCATGGTATTTGTGGTAAAACTACGGTTATACATATGGTAAACAATGCATGAAAACAGTTACTATATTTTTAATTTCACAATGAATCTACTGTGTACTTTCAAACATACAAATATTAAATAAATGCTGTAAGATATATGAGGAATACTCTTATTATTTCTGTACTATGTGTATAGTCATTAAAGAACATAAAAGCATGTCATGGTTAGAGGACTATTCGTGTTTGGAATGTTTATATCTTGTGGATAATGATGTCTTCTTGTTTAGTACTATAAAAAAAAAACGCTTTGTTTATTAGATTATCCCTTGTGAAATTTAATAATGGACTGTAAAAAATGCTGTGTTCAACACAATTCATTCATGTTGTCCTAACACAAATCATCAACATAACTTAGTTTTGACAAATTTAAGTTGATTGAACATAAAAAAATTAAGTTATCCCAAAAAAACAACCAAAAAAAACAGAAGAATTGTGTTGTTTCAACTCATTTTAACTAAATAGTTTGAACAAGCAACAAAAGTCATGTTTTGAGTGTGATTCTACCATGAATTAAGCCGAAAAAACATGGTTATTGTAGTTAAACTATAGTAACCACAATTTAGCCACAGTATTCCAACACTAACTATACCTTAACCGTGGTCTTTGTAGTAAAACGTTTATACATATGGAAAACAATGCACCAAAACAGTTACATTTTATTTAAATTTCACAATGAATCTACTGTGTACTTTCATACATACAAATATTAAATTAATTCTGTAAGATATATGAGGAATACTCTTATTATTTATGCACTATATATGTATATTCATTAAGGAAAATAAAAACATGTCATGGTTAGAGGACTATTTGTGTTTGAAATATTTATATCTTGTGGATAACAATGATGTCTTCTTGTTTAGTACTAAAAACGCTTTGTTTATTAGATTATCCGTTGTGAAATTTAACAGTGGACTGTAAAAAAATGTTGGGTTTCACACAATTCCTTCATGTTGTCCCAACACAAATCAATGAGGATAACTTAATACTTTTGACAAATTTAAGTGGATTGAACATAAAACAATTAAGTTGTCCACAAAAACCTTAAGAATTGTGTTGTTTCAACACATTTTATATAGGTAATTTGAACAAGCAGCAAAAGTCATGTTTTTAGTGTGCTTTTACCACAAATTTATCCAAAAAAAAAACAGTTATTGTAGTTAAACTATATTCAGCCATAGTTTTGCAACACTAACTATAGCTTAATCATGGTATTTGTGGTAAAACTATGGCTATACATATGGTAAACAATGCACCAAAACATAGTTACTACATTTTTAATTTCACAGTGAATCTACTGCTTACTTTTTAAACACACACATATTAAATGAATTCTGTAAGATATATGAGGAATACTAATTTGTCTGCACTATATGTGAATATTCAAAATTTAGGTAGAACTTAAAACAATTAGGTTGTCCCCCAAACCACTTACGAACTGTGTTGTTTCAACTCATTGTAAAGAAATAGTTTGAACAAGCAGCTAAAGTCATGTTTTGAGTGTGTTTTTACCACAAATTAAAGTTTTTAATACAAATATTAAATTAAATCTGTAAAATATATGAGGAATACTCTTATTATTTCTGCACCATATGTGTATATTTGTTATAGAATATATAAAACATGTAATGGTTAGAGGACTATTCATATTTGAAATATTTATATCTTGTGGATAACGATTATGTCTTGTTTAATACTAAAACAAGCAAAATTCCACACAATTTCTTCATGTTGTCCCAACACAAATCGAGTATGAGAAGTTAATTTCATTGTTTTTAGAAATTTAAGTAGATCGAACTTAAAACAATTAAGTTGTCCCCCAAATAAACTAATGAGCTGTGTTATTTCACCTCATTTTAAATAAATAGTTCGAACAAGTAGCTAAAGTCATGTTTTGAGTGTGTTTTTACCACAAATTTATCCTAAAAACCACAGTTATTGTAGTTAACTATATTCAGCCATAGTTTTGCAACACTAACTATAACTTAACTACAGTTATACATATGGTAAACAATGCACTAAAACAGTTACTACATTTTTTTTTATTTCACAATGAATCTACTGTGTACTTTCAAACATACAAATATTAAATTTTGTAAAATACATGAGAATACTCTTTTTATTTCTGCACTATGTGTATATTCATTAAAGAATATAAAAAAGCATGTCATAGTTAGAGGACTATTAGTGTTTGGAATATTTACATCTTGTGGATTACAATGATGTCTTCTTGTTTAGTACTAAAAAAAACCTTATTTATTAGATTACCCCTTGAAATTTAACAATGGACTGTAAAAAAGAATGCTGGGTTCAACACAATTCACTCATGTTGTCCCAACACAAATCGATTAAGTTAACTTAATTGTTTTTAGAAATTTAAGTAAATTGAACATAAAACTATGAAGTTGTCCCCCCAAAACACTTAAGAATTGTGTTGTTTCAACTCATTTTAAATAAATAGTTTGAACAAGCAGCTAAAGTCATCTTTTGAGTGTGTTTTTACCTCAAATTTATACAGGTTATTGTAGTTAAACTATATTTAGCCATAGTTTTGCAACACTAACTATAACTTAACCATGGTATTTGTAGTAAAGCTACGGTTATACATATGGTAAACAATGCACCAAAACATAGTTACTACATTTTGAATATAACAAAACCATGGTTAATTTCACAAGGAATCTACTGTGTACTTTTAAACATACAAATGTTAAATTAATTCTGTAAGATATATGAGGAATACTCTTATTATTTCTGCACTATGTGTATATTCATTAAGGAAGATAAGAAACATGTCATGGTTAGAGGACTATTCGTGTTTGGAATATTTATATCTTGTGCATAACAATGATGTCTTCTTGTTTAGTACTAAAAAAACTTTTTTATTAGATTATTCCTTGTGAAATTTAACAATGGACTGTAAAAAAATGCTGTTCTACACAATTCACTCATGTTGTCCCAACACAAATTGATTAAGATAACTTAATTGTTATTAGAAATTTAAGTAGATTGAACATAAAAAATTAAGTTGTCCCAAAAAAATCATAAGAATTGTGTTGTTTCAACTCATTTTACATAAGTAGTTTGAACAAGTAGCAAAAGTCATTATTTGAGAGTGTTTTTCCACAAATGAATCTGAAAAATTGTGGCTAAACTAAAATTTAGCCACAGTTTTGCAATACTAATTATAGCTTAATGGTATTTGTAGTAAAACTATGGATATACATATGCTAAACAATGCACCAAAACATAGTTACAACATTTTTACTTTAACAGAAACATGGTTAATTTCACAAGAAATCTGCTGTGTATTTTTCAAACATAAAAATATGCATTTATTTCTATAAAGATAAATGAAGAATATAAGACAAAGCACATTTAATATGGAGTTCTGCATGCCAGATGATCAACTGCACAAGAAATATCATCATCAGTTTCACAGTAATTAAACTTAGGAATGGATGATGGTTATTATTAATCAATCTGATGCGCTACTGTAGATCAGTGTTGTAACCTGAATTAGTGTAAATGAGAGTAAAGTAGTGAAGTTAACCTTCTGAAGAACAACAAACTGAATCGGTACATGATTAGTGGCAATGATAAATAACGCAGCGTTTGTATTTGTGTGTTTTTAGGCCGAATCTGGACGTTCTGCAGGAGTGTGATGTCTGAAGGAGAGATAGATAGAGAGATAGAGAGAGCGAGTGAGGGAAATGGACGGGTTTTATGGAGCTGATCCGGAACAGAGTCTCTCGACTGTGATGTGGAGCCACTCGTAAGCTTCATTAGTTTTTACCTCATTAATCTGCTCTCTCATAACCTGTAACACACAATTCAGCTCAGTTCATTACACCACACGGCCCGCGCCAGAGGCCTTCATTCATATAAACATCACATTTGAGGAGGATTGTCGGAAAACAAACAAGGGAATGTTTAATCCTCTTTTTTTTTTGACCGAATATTTATTGCAATAATAAATAAAGTAACGTAACAGAATCACACAAATTAAAAATAATAATAATTATAATAACTATATATACTGTATGAGCAATATCACTTGAGTAGAAGTGCGATGTGGTTGTATATCGGCACTGGTGGGAGGCGTACCGTAGTGTCCCACCAGTGATAATATACAGACACATCGCACTGCTACGAGTATGATATTACATTTATGCAACAGTTTGACGGCATAATCGTGTGTATAGAAAAGAAAATCAAACACGGAGAGTCTCAAAACCCTTTTGTAAAAGGAACTACTTTCTTCCGCCGTTCATTCACATCTGCAGGTGACGTCACAACAGCAGAAACCGTTGCTCATTCACCAAGGTCACTTTAGAGCTAGTGTTTGAATGATTCTCTAGCGTAATGCCTAGGCCCACACGGAATCTGCGCGCGAAGAATTCCGCAGATTTTTTGCAGATTTTCCGCAGATTTCCGCAGATTTTTAGCCCATTATTAATTCCGTTTATTTACTTAAAGTTAACTATTTACAGTTAATCTAATTGGATTTGCATTTTAAACATTAAATACAAGTTAAAAAGATATTATTTTTTATTTAAAGGTGCTGTATGTAAGTTTTTGACTCTTCTAAAGCATAAAAATACCATAATATGTGTGCAGATATTTAAGAAACATCCCAAGTGAACATACTTGTTTAACTGAAAAACAATGCTAAAGTCAGATATTCTGCTTTGAAAATGGGTTTTCCGTGCCGGAACGCTGTCTTTGTTTAGATAAATTTCATATGCACGATACCAGTTTAGCCAATTATATGTCAGCACCCTGGGTTGCCTTGTTGGAAAACAGCGTATTTCATTCATTCATTCAGTAAGACTCTTGAAAGCATGCGTCCGTGACCAAAAAGAACAGTATGGAAGACAGATGCAGTTCCACATGAGGTTATTAATTAGCAAATTACATAAATATTACGTACGTAAGCATTAGGTGAGCAGGTTACATTGTAACCGCGTGTCCTAACAACACGCTGTGACGAGAGAGGCAGTGATCAGCTATTTGGCTGTTTGCACCAGACGAAACACGGCAGAAATGTAAATACAGCCTTTCAGAAGCACAGAATATGCACTCACTCACGAAACGGTAAGGTTTAGAATCTATTTAATACATGTTAACCCACTTTAACATCATTGTAGATGCTGAATCACTCATATGTGTTTAGTTCTAAAGTTCAATTTCAGACGGTTTATTGTATTTTCAAGATCTGAGGTGAACTTTCTGCTTTCAGTATATGGCAACAAATGCCATGTAAAATGCATTCAAACTCGCATTGTTAGCATTTAGCACAGAATAAAGCACACAAGGCTTACCTGAGGTGATCTAGCTGTCATAGGTTTCTGTTGTTCAGCTGTGAGAAATAGAAGCCATTTCTAATATATCAATTCGAGGTGTTGGTTAGGACAAAAACTCCGTTTAATATGGAGAATATTCCCTCAATCGCGTGTCGTTGCTTTTATTTAGAACACAGTTTAAATCACTCACTCCTGTACACAATCTGGCATCCCAGCGTACTTTTATTATGATCCAGGAGTGCAATACCTAGTTCAACCACTGGGTGTCAAACTTACATACTGCACCTTTAACATATTAAGGTTTTAGTTATGATACTCCCAAAATAATTCCGCAGAAATCCGCAGATTTTTACCAAAATTCTCCGCAGAAATAGCAAAAAACGTCCGCAGATTCCGTGTGGCCCTGGTAATGCCTAAAGTGATGATAAAACAGGTGATTTTGCTCACATTTTAAGATTATAAGGCTGAACAGCATGAAATGCCATCAGTCTACAGAGATTCCCCAGTATCTCTCTGTTGCAATCGGTAGATCACAAAAATTACTATGGTATAAATACAGCACTACAGCATACAAAAGAGAAAGATCGACTTAGAAAGTCATTTACTTGTTTAATAATGATTTTATCAGCTGTAGTTTGAAATTACACTGTTTTTCTCTTAGGGCTTATTATGTGGTCTCTGTCGCCATCTTGTGGATGAACATCGTCAACCGTCTTTGCTCAAAGACAGTCTAAAGGCTGCCGACGCGCTGTCTCTTAGAAATTATAAATATTTAAAATAGGTACTATCCTTATAAATAAACTACATAGTTGCAATCTAAACAACTACATTTTCAACTAAAAAGCCTCGAAAGTACATTATATTGCAACATTTTAGTACAACAGCAGCAATATTTGTCAAACTGTAGAGTGTCCTCTGCTTGTTGCTGTATGTGGCCGGAGTAATACACAAGGGTGAAGGGTTAAGAGGCTGAATGAGTGCTGTTACTGGCAGAATATCGCACGGCTATCAGCCAATCAGATTCAAGAACCAGACAGAACTGTTGTATACATATATATATTAGCATGCTGTTAAACGATTAATTGTGATTAATCGCATACAAAACAAAAGTTTGTATTTATTTACTTAATGTCTGTGTAATATGTTTATATATATTATCTGAAATATATTTACATTTTCTATATAATTTGTCTTAGATCTTAGCATTTTCTCAAACAAAAGTATTAATATTGGTAGTATTTATTTTACAAAAAAAAAAAAACACGTTAACATGAACCACTGTATTTTTTATTGACTAATGCTAAAAAACATCTAATGTTAATTATTTGGAATTATCATTAAATCTTTTTTTACCCAATTTAAATTACCCAATTTAATCAGTTAAATGGCCTGCGTATGTTATATTTTTAACAAATATTTAATTTATATATATTTTTAAATATATAATTTTAATTATATTATTAATCATTTAATTATTATATTATTTTTATGCTATTTTTATAACAATCAGATCATAATACACTTATTGCTTTGATTTCCAATCATTAAAAAAAAATATCTGCCTTTTCTTCGTTTAGGAGGTGTGTTGTACTGTAGGTGTGTCTGTGTCAGTTTGTGTTTGTGTCTGTGGGTGCGTATGTGTCAGTGAGTGTTTCAGCGTGTGTCTGTGTGTGTATGTGTCAGTGTGTGTCTGTCAGTGTGCGTATGTGTGTCTGTCAGTGTGTGTGCGTGTGTGTCTATGTCTGTGTGTGTGTTTGTGTGTGTGTGTGTGTGTACAGTATGTGTTAAGCTGGAGCTCAGGCAGGTTCTCCACTCCTGCATCACAGTCAGCGCATTTTAAACTCCCTTTTAAAGCTTCTTCCCCAGTGTAAGACAGAAATGATCACAGCACCGACTCTTTTAATCAGAGGAAGTGTTAATGTATTCGTAGAAGTTATCTTTTGAATGTTCTGTTCTTGTCCTTTTTTTCATAGTGTCTCTCTGTCAGTATGTCCGTCTGTCTATCTAGCTATCTGTCTATCTATCTATTTGTTCGTCTGTATATCAGTCTGTATATCAGTCTGTATATCAGTCTGTCTGTCTGTCTGTCTGTCTGTCTGTCTGTCTGTCTGTCTGTCTGTCTGTCTGTCCGTCTTTCTATCTATCTGTTTGTCTCTCTGTCTGTCTGTCCATATGTCTGTCTATCTATCTATTTGTTATATATAAACCAATATTTAACACAATATAGTTGTTGATATCTCTATACACAAAAATACACAGTACATGCAAATATATTTTGTAAATGTGAACTTTTATTTTGGGTGCAATTAATCGTTTGGCAGTATTAGTATACCTTTAAGTTGCCATTATGGAACTTTTAAGTAGGAAAAAGGTGTACCTAAAGGGTTTATAAGAGTAACTTAAAGGTTAATCGTATTTATGTATAAATACACACACACATGCTGTACATAAAATATACATATTTGAGATATATATATATATATATACTGTATATATATGAAGTGTTCAGATGCAAAAACCTTTAAAAGCCGTTTGAAAGTTCCTTAAAAAAAACCTTTCAAAGGTTTTTGCATCTGAACTCTTCATATATATATTTTTTAATAAGAAGCTATACAATGTTATATTTGTGCATATACATTAGATTAGTCAGTACTGAAGCCAAATCTGGAGCTTATCTAACAAAATAACTTACGATAACATCTAGTACAAAAACTAGTACACCCAAATTTATATGTTATAGAAAAATATTTAATACAAATTTAAAAAAGAGGAAAAATCAAGGAAAGCAAAAAAAAAAGAAAAAGAAAAGAAAATTAAATTAAATTTAGTTAAAATTTTGTAGGTTGTAATTTTCTGTCTAAATATGTTTGGTGACTAAAATATTTTTAATTAATAAATCTGTTTAATAAATCTGTTTTGTTTAAATGCACTAAAATACATTGGCTATATTCACTGAGAAATGGAGAAAAATATTCATTTTCAAAATGGGGTGTACTCAATTAAGCTGAGCACTGTATGTATACTGTATATATACAGTTGAAGTCAGAATTATTAGCCCCCCTGTTAATTTTTTTCCTCAATTTCTGTTAATTTCTGGCTAAAACCCCTTGCAGAATCATCGAAAATGTGAATAATTTTACCAGAACTAGAGATTGTACAAACATGCATGCAACTTCTTTATTTATTAATTATTTTTGATTTTAACAAATTATTAATTTGTTAACTTATAGTCCATAAGAGAAAAATATATATATTTCAATAAATCAGAATATATATATATATATACTGTACACACACACACACACACACACACACACACACACACACACACACACACACACACACACACACACACACACACACTCACACACACACACACACACACACACACACACACACACACACACACACACACACACACACACACACACACACACACACACAGTTGAAGTCAGAATTATTAGCCCCCCTGTTTATTTTTTCCTCCAATTTCTGTTTAACGGAGAGCAGATTTTTTCAACACATTTCTAAACATAATAGTTTTAATAACTCATCTCTAATAACTGATTTATTTTCTCTTTGTCATGATGACAGTAAATAATATTTGACTAGATATTTTTCAACACACTTCTATACAGCTTAAAGTGACATTTAAAGGCTTAACTAGGTTAATTAGGTTAACTAGGCAGGTTAGGGTAATTAGGCAAGTTAATGTATAACGATGGTTTGTTCTGTAGACTATCGAAAAAAAATATCGCTTAAAGGGGCTAATAATTTTGACCTTAAAATGATTTAAAAAAAAATTAAAAACTACTTTTATTCTAGCCGAAATAAAACAAATAAGACTTTCTCCAGAAGAAAAAATATTATCAGACATACTGTGAAAATTTCCTTGCTCTGTTAAACATCATTTGGGAAATATTTTAAAAAGAGAAAAATCAAAGGGGGGCTAATAATTCTGACTTCAACTGTGTATATATATATATATATATATATATATATATATATATATATATATATATATATATATATACACACACACACACACACACACACACACACACACACACACACACACACACACACACACAGTACACACAAATCTATTTTGTCAATATGTAAAAAAAGTTAAACATTTATATATAATTCATATTTTATCGAGATATGTTTTATATACATATAAATATAAACAAATATTGTATACAATTAATCGTTTGATTGTACTAGTATTAACATGTAACTTTAAGTTGCCATTACAGACCCTTTAGGTACCTTTTGAAAAAGTGACAGCTTTTGTACCTTCATCTCTGAGAGTGTTCTCACAAAATACACTTTTCTGATTGATTCATGAAATATTATTTGCCTTTTTAAAAACAGCTTTGGAGCAATAAATATTATGAAAAGCGCCACACAAATAAACTTCAATTGAATTGATCTACTTGACAATTCAAACTGAGGAAAACCGAAAGCTTTCAGAAGTTGGTGTGATCCACACAATGTTGACTGACTGACTGAACTGCATTCTGCCGAAATCCCAGAAGTAACGTATTGTTTAAAAAACCCCTAATATATCCCAGAGCAAAAATCATTTAAATAATACATTAAAAATTGTCACAGGGAAAAGAAAAAAAATGTAATTGCAAAAAGATCAAATTACACCCTGGAGCTTGATTCTTTAAGCAAACATGCTCTGGCTGGTTAGCTTCTGTCACAGAGGAGCAGACATTAATCTCTCCTCTCTCAGAGGCAAGAAAACAATTAGGCGTCTGGAAACACATTTCACCGTCAGCCGCCTGACACAGTTTTTGGACTTTTCGCAGGGGCAACTGTCTGCGCAAGGGCCAAAGACAAAGTCATTACAGTCAGACTTCCAGGAAAAAAAGTGCACCGTTTAAAAAACATTTCAATTAGGAGTGTTGTGAGGAGGCTAAATAGCTGAACGCTGCGCTTCTGAAGCAGTGGATCGTGACCCGCGTCTGGTCTGACTGCAGCACAAAACAGGGCGAATAAGAAATGCTCATGTCAGAAATGCTCATGTCATGTCAGCTTTTATAGATAGGGTAACAAAATTATTATTTAGAGGAGAAATGCAGTGTACACTACCTGACAGAAGTCTTGTCGATCCTAGTTGTAAGAGCAACAAATAATAACTTGACTTCTAGTTGATCATTTGGAAACGTGGCATAAGGTCGATTTTTACGGTGAATCATCTGTTGAACTGCATCCCAATCATCACAAATACTGCAGAAGACCTACTGGAACCCACATGGACTCAAAATTCTGACAGAAATGAGTCAAGTTTGGTGATGGAAAAATCATGGTTTGGGGTTACATTCAGTATGGGGGCGTGCGAGAGATCTGCAACATCAACAGCCTGAGGTATCAAGACATTTGTGCTGCCCATTACATTACAAACCACAGGAGAGGGCAAATTCTTCAGCAGGATAGAGATTGGCCGGGATTGGCCAGCCCAGTCACCAGACATGAACATTATTGAGCAAGTCTGGGGCAAATAGATTGAACTCTGGGAGTCCTGCAAGAACGCTTTCTTTGCCATTCCAGATGACTTTATTAATAAGTGATTTGAGTCATTGCAGAGATGTATGGATGCAGTCCTCCAAGATCATGATGGAGTCAGACACAATATTCATTCTTTATCCACTGCACCATGACTTTATATTCTAAACTGGACATTATTCCTGTTAAGTGACAAGACTTTTGTCTGAGCAAAGTCAGACCTTACTGTCCTAACTAAATAATTATAAGACATGATCATATTTTATTTAGGTCAAATAAGCATAATCTAGAGGCCTTTGCCTTTCATATAAGCCACTTCTGATACCAACTGATCAACTAGAAGTCAAGTTATTATTTACTGTTCCTAAAACTTGGATAGATGACAAGACTTTTGTCAGGAAGTGTTTTCTTTGCCATAAGAGTGAAATTACTGAACCCAAAAATTCAATTTTAGAAGAAAATTTCTGATCAATTTTATTTTGGCATTTGCACTCTTTAAATGTCCCCACAAGTATAGCAATACCAGGTATTTTTCAGAATAATCACACAAAATTACGTATTTTGAATAAAATTTGAAAATTAATTTTTAATCTAAATAGACTTTAATAATTAAAAATTAATCTTAATTTTTAGTAAAGGTTGGGGTACAGTCTGCACAGTATAAAAATTATGACGTCTGTCGTAAGTCCCCATAAAACACAAAAACCCATTGTGTGTGTGTGTGTGTGTGTGTGTGTGTGTGTGTGTGTGTTGAATGTTCTTCACCTGTGTTCTTAGATTCGAGCACCTTTCAAAACAAGGTGAGGTTAGTAATGTTGGCATTCGGCTGATCAAACAGAGCTCTATCACATGTGTGTATTTGTGTGTGTGTGTGTGTGTGGTGACAAGGGCAGTGGATACAGATATTCTTTAATTGTGCCAGGCCTTACTGCCCCTGCCTGTCAATCACAGCGCTTTGAATCGCGCCAAATTTGCTCCATTCCTTCAGTTAAATGATGTATCCAATTAAAAGCGTTAGAATTCATGATCTTCACTCAAGGTTAAATGAAGGCACTCGCTGCTGTCACTGAGGGTGATTAAACGCTGCCTACATTAGCCGCAGTCACACCAAAAAAAAAAAGAAAAAATTCAAATTCGCCTCTAAAGCTCGAATCTTTATTCATTATCAAACACACTCGCCATATAAATGCGTCACACTTTTCCTCCTAATCACCAAGTTCATTCCTGAAACTGCCCACTGTTTCCACAGCGAAAAGGATGTGATCTTTAAATTGCGCTGTTTTACACACACAGGCATACACACACACACACACACACACACACACACACACACACACACACACACACACACACACACAGAGGAAAGTGTGGACTCTAGCGATCATGTTCAAAGGCCTCTTACAGAGAAGATAAGGCAGGTTTCATACTTTTAGTCGGTCTCAGATCAAACCCCGGGCACATTTAAAAGAACACTTTGAATTAGTCTGACTGAAGGAATGTTGGATTATTATTATTGGATAAGTGTTCTGGTAAACTTGGCTATTTGTCTGTAATTAAAATATAAGAATAGCTATTTGTGTTTATTAAAAATATCAAAGAGTTAAAGGATCTTAGCTAACAGAGAATATTCGCAGAACTTTCGGAAATATGTGCCCAGGGCTACTTTTTTGGGAACTGAGAAATACATTTGAAGTCAAAACTCGAGTTTTATTTAATTTTTTAATAATATTTCCCAAATGATGTTTAACAGAGCGAGGAATTTTTCACAGTATTTCCTATAATATTTTTTCTTCTGGAGAAAGTCTTATTTGTTTTATTTCGGCTAGAATAAAAGCAGCTTTAATTTAAAAAAAAAAAACATTTTAAGGTCAATATTATTAGCCCACTTAAGTAATATTTCTTTTGATTGTCTACAGATTAAACCACGGTTATACAATGATGTAAATAACTTTCTTGGTCTTTATTCTAAATGTATATTAAGTCTCACTGTAATGACTTTTTCTTACTGTCTGTCTGTCTGTCTGTCTGTCTGTCTGTCTGTCTGTCTGTCTGTCTGTCTGTCTGTCTGTCTGTCTGTCTGTCTGTCTATCTATCTATCTATCTATCTATCTATCTATCTATCTATCTATCTATCTATCTATCATCTATCTATCAATCATCTATCTATCTATCTATCTATCTATCTATCTATCTATCTATCTATCTATCTATCTATCTATCTATCTATCTATCTATCTATCTATCTATCTATCTATCTATCTATCTATCTATCTATCTATCTATCTATCTATCTATCTATCTATCTATCTATCTCTGTCTGTCTGTCTGTCTGTCTGTCTGTCTGTCTGTCTGTCTGTCTGTCTGTCTGTCTGTCTGTCTGTCCGTCTGTCTGTGTATAGCTATATAGTGTATATATATTGCATATATATAACTTGCTACAGAGCTTTTTGAGTTGACTCAACTTAAATTGAATCAAGTACAGTCAACAAAAAAAAAGCTGTGCAGCAAGTTGGCTTACAACTTTAAGTTAAGTCAACTTATTTATATACAGTGAAAATATCTACTAAAAGACATAAAATACTACTTTACAAACAATATTTTACATAAACCATATAAATTATTGCATAATATTCAATAATATTACTGAAATTTATGTAAAAACTGAATTACAGTTTTTCTCAGTGGCTTGGGTGCATTTCTCACAACACTATTTACATTTGCACAACGGTTAATGCATTTCTCAAAACAATTAGTGCAAACTGCAAAACCTAGTGGATAACCTGCAGAAGCGCGTCACTTGCTCAAAATGGAGAGCTCATTCCTCAAAAGCAAGTATTGATGTCAATGAAAGTGTCAGTGTCATCAAGATGAAAAGTCCTGCCACTATTGTTTATGAACAAGATAGTCAAATGGCTTTGTCATGTTTTCATTATGACAGTTTACTCTCTACATTTTTTCCAATGCAAAAAAGTCAGATTTTGGTGACACTTTCTGAAAATGCTCAAGGCAGCATTAAATACTTTTTGCACAGCCATTTGAAGGCTACAGTAAAGTTAGACATCACTGCATTTAGTGAGGTATCTGAGTACAAGACACTGAATATGTATGGTTCACATTTTTACTGCATTTGCTCTTTGCAATTCTGATTTATTCACAGCAATGTAAAAAAAGAATAAACACACCCTTATTTACAACAAACAAATTCCTTTGGGTAGAGCTGTGCACAACTGTAAACAATATTAAAGTGCATATTGGAACAGAACCTACAACATACACAGCTCTGTAAATCATTCATCAAATTGTTCAATTTAGGAGACATTTTCAGAAAAAAAAAGTTTTAACATTTTTAAAATAAAATTAGCTTGACAGATTTTGACAACTAGTTCAACATTTGTGTATGTAATGACTCCAGTAATGAAATGAGGACTAAAGTATTAGTTTTAAATGTAATGACTATTCAGCATCTACAAGTTTAGTTAATTTTGACTGACATGACATAAGCAAATGATAATGTTACAAACAGCAGAGAGTTGTATGAAAGCAATTGATGCATGTCCAAAAGCATTTGCAATTTGTTGGAAGGAATAAGAAACTGCTACTTTGATGTGCACAAATGACTAATTGTTTTGAGAAATGCATGAACTGTTGTGCAAATGTAAATAGTGTTGTGAGAAATGCACCAAAGCGACTGAGAAAAACTATAATATATGTATATTTACACACGCTGTAAAAAAAATCTTGCTGCCTTAAATTTTTTAGTTGAATCAAATGAACTTTTCTGGTCATCTCAACTTTCATCAATCAAGCGGAGTAAAAATGATAAGTTAAACTTTGCCTAACTTAAAAGTAGTTGAAACCTGGTTAACTTATTTAAATGAGGAAAAATATTTGTTGTCGACTTTTTGTCATTACATTTTGTGCATGTGCACATTCACATTAATGTATAGAATGAATCATGGGCTCATAACTCCACATGGGAAATTTCACTTGGGCCTACCAATAACCAAATAAATTGCAAGTAATGTAGTGTTGATTGAAAGTTAGAGCGCTAATGCACTAAAAGAGCGAGTGTTAATATAATGAAGGTTACGCCAATAACACCCATTAAGAATTGAAAAATAAAAATAGCATTATACCGCTGGGATACAACGAAATGCCCGGGACCAATTTTCCACTCCACAATCAGCGCGCGAACCCTCAGAGACCCACAGGTCTTATGGTATGGAACGCCCACTTTTCACAAGCCAATCAATTCCTGATGGACCAAAATCAAGTTCTGCTTTACATTTAGATGTTCGAAAGAAAGTCAATGCCTGTGATTAGAGATAGAGATGATATTTGGGACCCACCGAAAGGTAAAGAACAAGCCGTTCCTCGCTCACCTTCTCTAGAAATAAAGGCATGATTAGCTTCGTTTCAACAGCCCACACAAAACCCTCAGAATCAGGCCCTCAAACGTGTGAATCACCTGTCAAAAGAGTCTGCCGTTCCACAAAAGTACAACACATTCAGTGGACTAGAAAATGACAAAAATGAGGCATAACGTGCTGTGGCGTGCATTAATTTGCGGCTCCGAGATGGATGGCGGATGAGGGTGTTTATATGCACGCGTTTGCTTGGCTGTGTTTTGTGTTGAGGGGTGATAAATGTGGCGGACCGTAGGAGGACAGCGGTGAATTATGACCTCGCGATAAAACACAAATCAGCCATTCCACACCGCTCCACTTTCCTGCAGAACTTTCCATTTTACCACTTTTAATTAGCCCTTGAAGACTTTATTTTTTGTCGTTAACAATAAGCGAATAAACAAATACATCAGTAATCGCTGACACTTTACTGTCTTGTTAAAAAAAAAGAAAAAGAGGAAGAAAACAAAACAACAGTTTGGTTAAAGGAATAGTTTACATGCCTTGTAAAAGAGAAGAGTTCTTCATTGTATTAACGTGTGCTTAAATGTAAATTAGCTGTACATGCAGATCATAAAATATCAATGAAATTAAAGGCCATTTTATTGTACTTACAGAAGTTTCCGAACACACTTTACAAGCATTTCTTTGCAAGTTGTCTTCATTTTTATTTTTATTAAGATATACTCTTACATGGTCGGCCACTGAAGCTAAGCAAGGCTCTGCCCGGTCCGTACCTGAATGGGAGACCACATAGGAAAGCGAGGTTGCTGCCGGAAGGAGATATATCCAGCTGCAGACCCGCAGAACCACACACGTTTCAGGCACACACAATCCAGCACACACGATCTAGGCAAACCATATATGGTTACGACGGATGTTAATGTTATTAACGTTTTCTCAGACATCGTCATCAATATATTTTTATATATATTGTTGATAAATATTGTACACAATAAACGATAGTGTTTACTGTTTCACAAATATTGCGATCGAGGCAGGCGAATGGAAAACATTGTTTCTGATCGCCCTTCAATAAAATAGACTGATCAGTTTTCTATCGGTCATCATAGATGATCAGTCATTATTATCTGACAGAGTCAATATAGCAGATACTCATTTGCTGGCCTTGCTGAGCGATCTAAATTGGACAGTTTTAGATATATAAAGGATTCATTTATAATGAAGGAAATAAAAGCAAGTTAATATGTATAGGCAATAATACATCTTTATATGTAATGAAAATCTTTTTACATTTAATAAATGTGAACACTATACTTAAGTCAAGCGATTTAATAGTATTTATTCGCTTAATTTTCTAATTTTTTTTTATTAATGATTTCCCACATTAAATACTATAGTAATTTATAGTAAGTAATATGTTGTTTTAAACCATAAAGTACTGGTAATTTGTGGTAATTATAGTTGCAACAAATTTAGCAATACAAACAAATTAACTTTTAATAATTAATAAAAAAATAATAATAATATATATATATATCTACAGGGAGTGCAGAATTATTAGGCAAGTTGTATTTTTGAGGATTAATTTTATTATTGAACAACAACCATGTTCTCAATGAATCCAAAACACTCATTAATATCAAAGCTGAATATTTTTGGAAGTAGTTTTTAGTTTGTTTTTAGTTTGAGCTATTTTAGGAGGATATCTGTGTGTGCAGGTGACTATTACTGTGCAGAATTATTAGGCAACTTAACAAAAAACAAATATATACCCATTTCAATGATTTATTTTCACCAGTGAAACCAATATAACATCTCAACATTCACAAATATACATTTCTGACATTCAAAAACAAATCAGTGACCAACATAGCCACCTTTCTTTGCAAGGACACTCAAAAGCCTGCCATCCATGGATTCTGTCAGTGTTTTGATCTGTTCACCATCAACATTGCGTGCAGCAGCAACCACAGCCTCCCAGACACTGTTCAGAGAGGTGTACAGTTTTCCCTCCTTGTAAATCTCACATTTGATGATGGACCACGGGTTCTCTATGGGTTTCAGTCAGGTGAACAAGGAGGCCATGTCATTAGTTTTTCTTCTTTTAGACCCTTTCTTGCCAGCCACGCTGTGGAGTACTTGGACGCGTGTGATGGAGCATTGTGCTGCATGAAAATCATGTTTTTCTTGAAGGATGCAGACTTCTTCCTGTACCACTGCTTGAAGGTGTCTTCCAGAAACTGGCAGTAGGACTGGGAGTTGAGCTTGACTCCATCCTCAACCCGAAAAGGCCCCACAAGCTCATCTTTGATGATACCAGCCCAAACCAGTACTCCACCTCCACCTTGCTGGAGTCTAAGTCGGACTGGAGCTCTCTGCCCTTTACCGATCCAGCCACGGGCCCATCAAGACTCACTCTCATTTCATCAGTCCATAAAACCTTAGAAAAATCAGTCTTGAGATATTTCTTGGCCCAGTCTTGACGTTTCAGCTTGTGTGTCGGTCACACTTTATTTTGACGGTCCGTTTGTTGAATTTAAGTTACATTGCAACTAATTATCATTAGATTATAAGTAGACTGTTAGGTTGGGGTTAGGGTTGGGGTTGGGGTTAGGGTTAGTGTAAGTTGACATGTACTTGCACAGTTTCTTATAGTCAGTTAAATGTGTGTTGAAGGACTGTTAAATGTCAGTGTCAACAGATATTAAGCAGACAGTCTACTAATACTCAAATGGACCATCAAAATAAAGTGTTACCTGTGTGTCTTGTTCAGTGGTGGTCGTTTTTCAGCCTTTCTTATCTTGGCCATGTCTCTGAGTATTGCACACCTTGTGCTTTTGGGCACTCCAGTGATGTTGCAGCTCTAAAATATGGCAAAACTGGTGGCAAGTGGCATCTTGGCAGCTGCACGCTTGACTTTTCTCAGTTCATGGGCAGTTATTTTGCGCCTTGGTTTTTCCACACGCTTCTTGCGACCCTGTTGACTATTTTGAATGAAACGCTTGATTGTTCTATGGTCACGCTTCAGAAGCTTGGCAATTTTAAGAGTGCTGCATCCCTCTGCAAGATATCTCACTATTTTTGACTTTTCGGAGCCTGTCAAGTCCTTCTTTTGACCCATTTTTTCAACTAACAGTTGCTACAGTTTAGTAAAAGATAGTAGTTTAAATCAGTTTATAACTATATTAATTTTAAACTATTATCTATAGTAATGCATTTTAAAGTGACACATTATTGTTTGTTTTTTATATTTTACAACAAAACGATTTTAACCAAGTATGACAACATTAAGATCCTGAATTAGTTTATTACACTTAATACAATTAGACGGTCTGTCATGTTTTCTTTGTGTGTGTGGATACTAAATAAAGTCATAAGTGTTTAACCAATTATTTTTATTTACATAATTTGAGTTCAGAAACTGTAGAGATGTTAAAATGATCGTTACGATATAATAATGAAATAATGACTGAAATGCGAAACCATAAACTGCTCACAGTCTAATGAATGGCAGTCGTAGCACGGGCGGTCTCAATCGCCATATTTGTGAAATACAGTAGGTGGCGATAACACTCATAAAGAGTTAGTTAGGTACCATATATGGTTTGCCTAGATTGTGTGTGCTAGATTGTGTGTGCCTGAAACTTGTGTGGTTCTGCGGGCCTGCAGCTGGATATTATTAGCCGAAAGTGGTGTTAGTGAGACCACCAGGGGGTGCTCAACTTGTGGTCTGTATGGGTGCTAACGCCCCAGTATATTGAAGGGGACTCTATACTGCTCAGTGAGCACCGTCTTTCGCATGAGACGTTAAACCAAGGTCCTGACTCTCTGTGGTCGTTAATAATCCCAGGATGTTCTTTGAAAGAGTAGGGGTTTACCTCCAGCATCCTGTCCAAATTTGCCCTCTGGCCTCTGTCCATCATGGCCTCCTAACCATCCCCATATCATAATTGGCTTCATCACTCTGTCTCCTCTACACCAATCAGCTGGTGTGTTGTGGGGGGTCTGGCACAATATGGCTGCCATCACATCATCCAGGTGGATGTTGCACACTGGTGGTGGATGAGGAGATTCCCCCCAAAGATGTGTAAAGCGCTTTGAGTGTCCAGAAAAGCACGATATAAATGTAAGGAATTATTATTATTATTATTATTGTTATATTAGCTGTTATATTATTATATTAGCTGTGTATTATTATATTAGTACTTAAAAAGTACATATCCTTGACTCTCAAGCCTCTATAGATGATTCAGAATGCTGCAGCTCTTCTGGTCTTCAATGAGTCCATGAGAGCCCATGTAACGCCTCTCTTTATCTTTCTGCATTGGTTACAGGTTGAAGCTTGGATCAATTTCAAATCACTGATGCTTGCCTACAGGACAGCCACTGGCACTGCACCCTCTTACCTCCACCGTCTCCTGAAGGTCTACACCGCCGCAGGAGTCTCTGTTTGGGGAGCAAGCATCACCTTGCTGTACCATCGCAGAGAGGCTATACAGTAAGTCACTTTCCAAAACCTTTTCATTCACTGTTCCTCGCTGGTGGAATGATCTTCCCATCCCCACTCGGAGTGCTGATTCACTGGTATTGTTCAAACGACAACTAAAATCCTGTCTTTTCCGAAAACACATGGACCCTGGTGAATAATACCAAAACCACCTATAGACGCACTTTCTGTCTTCTTCTCTCTCTCTCAATTTTTTTTTTTAAATTCTGTGAGCACAAACAAGTTACTTAGAATAACTAGCACTTGTTGTGTGTATTGCCTCTTGTTATCGAATCGCTGAATATCTCCTCAGTTGTAAGTCGCTTTGGACAAAAGCGTCTGCTAAATGACTAAATGTAAATGTTATTCTACATCTGTAATCCTACAGCTTACAAACATTGATTTTGCATGATTGGTGCTCTTTAAGTGTAACTTTTAAGTTAGGGATACATCCAGGAGGCATGTAAAGCCTGACAGGATAATCGGCAGCCATTTTATAAGACTTAAGGCATTTGTTTTACGAAACCAACCATCTTGGATGTACTTTATCCCGCTTATTCTATGACTACTTGCCACAAAATGTAAAAATTAGGCACAAAACATTGATCTGAGCCATAATAGTTGATCAATTCTTTAATTAAAGGCAAAGCTGACAAAAACTAAAGCGGCTGAATGGAGCATACACTAACCTGCACATTATTCAGTCACATTATGGCGCCAAAGAGTGAAAAACAGCAGCGTGACAGACAGCTATATATTAAATATGGATTTGAACGTATTCACTGATGGTCAAGATGATTTGAAATACCCAGATGAGCCTGTGTTATTAGTTTCAGAGCTTATACCTTGCAGACAAGCGTTGATATACGATATGAAGTGCGTCTCAGATCGGAGAAGAAGCACTGCATTAAATTCCATTTCGCATCCGCCATGTCTTTAAAATATGACAGTTTATTTTAACCCAGTATTTTCAATGCAATTTCTGCACTAGACTGTTGCTACTGACGGGTGCTAGTGGTCTTTTATCTCATTTTTCGCTTGAACAACTAAATGAATGCTTAAGTCTATTTAACTGAATGTATTGTAATTACATTACAACATCGATGCTGTAAAAACAAACTTGTGAAATTGAAAATAGTCACATTAAGCTTTCACCGGAAGTTTATCATTGGCTTTAATATTCTAGCTGTGCATTGAGCCCATTAAAGGCAGAGAAACTAAAACAGCTGAATGGAGCATACACTAACCTGCACATTATTCAGTCACATTATGGTGCCAAAGAGTGAAAAACAGCAGCATGACAAACAGCTATATATTAAATATGGATTTCAACGTATTGACTGATGGTCAAGATGATTTGAAATACCCAGATGAGCCTGTGTTATTAGTTTCAGAGATTATACCTTGCAATGTTGCTACTGACCAATCAGAATTAAGTGTTCCAGACAGCCATGTAAAAAAGTTGTATAAGACTGAAGGCTTGATTCTGTGGAAACAACCATCCTAGATGTACTTTATCCTGCTCATTACAAAAGTAGTTGCCACAAAATGTACAAATTACACACAAAACATTGATCTGAGCCATAATAGTTGATTCATTTTTTAATTAAAGTCAAAGCTGACAGAAACTAAAATGGCTGAATGGAGCATACACTAACTTGCACATTATTCAGTCACAAGATGGTGCCAAACATTCAAAAACAGTGGTGTGGCAGACAAGCATTTATTAAATATTAATGTAAATGTATAGACTGACAGTCGAGATGATTTACAATATCCTGTGTTATTAGTTTCAGAGGTTGCCTGTGTTATTAGTTTATATGGGAATAAAACACTGTGAAATGTTGACCAATCAGAATCAGCTGTTCCAGATAATAAAGACACTTAATATAAAGTGCGTGTGAAAATGTTTTTGGGCTGTGAATTTGAGCGTACAGACTACAGTCTCTCATTCTTACTGTAGCTGCTGTAAAACGGCACAGATCTCCAGTCGGTTAGGGCGGCTTTGATTATTTCACTGGCTGACATTGAGTGCCGTTTCGCGCTCAAGGGTGCAACATTTGTAAATAACATTTCGGATAACAGGAACACGACACTGATGGCAGCTAAACAGCGCGCGTGTTTACCCAGAGAGCATCACCCAGAGGAGCAGAGCAGCAGTGGGTCTCATTTAAACAAGTCTGAGACGGCTTTAAAGACTTTATTCTGTAAAAACAATCATCCTGGACGTACTTTATTCTGCTTATTGCACAATTACTTGCCACAAAATGTACAAATAAGACACAAAACATTGATCTGAGCTGTAATAATTTATGAATTCTTTAAATAAAGGCAAAGAAAGTAAAATGGCTGAATGGAGCATACACTAACCTGCATATTATTCAGTCACAAAATAGCGCCAAACAGTCAAAAACAGCAGCACGACAGACAAGGATATATTAAATATAGATGTGAATGTATTCACTGATGGTCAAGATGATTTGAAATACCCTGTGTTATTGGTTTCAGAGGTTGTTATCTGGAAATAACATATCGCAGAATGTCACAGTTGTATAAGGCTGAAGGGCTTTATTCTGTGGAAACAACAATACTGTATGTACTTTATTCCACTTATTACACAACTTCTTGTCACAAAACGTACAAAATTAGACACAAAACATTGATCTGAGCCATAATAGTTTATTCATTCTTTAATTAAAAGCAGAGCTGACAGAAACTAAAATGCCTGAATGGAGCATACACTAACCTGTGTGTTATTCAGTCACAAGATGGTGCCAAACCAAGGCAAGCATATATTAAATATAGATGTAAACATATTCACTGACAGTCAAGATGATTTGAAATACCTGCATGTGCCTGTGTTATTAGTTTATATGGGAATAACACACTGTGAAATGTTGACCAATCAGAATCAAGTATTCCAGATAATAAAGACACTTAATATAAAGTGCGTGTGAAAATGTTTGTGGGCTGTGAATTTGAGCGTACAGACTACAGTCTCTCATTCTTACTGTAGCTGCTGTAAAACGGCACAGATCTCCAGTCGGTTAGGGCGGCTTTGATTATTTCACTGGCTGACATTGAGTGCCGTTTCGCGCTCAAGGGTGCAACATTTGTAAATAACATTTCGGATAACAGGAACACGACACTGATGGCAGCTAAACAGCGCGCGTGTTTACCCAGAGAGCATCACCCAGAGGAGCAGAGCAGCAGTGGGTCTCATTTAAACAAGTCTGAGACGGCTTTAAAGAGACTTTATTCTGTAAAAACAACCATCCTGGACGTACTTTATTCTGCTTATTGCACAATTACTTGCCACAAAATGTACAAATAAGACACAAAACATTGATCTGAGCTGGAATAATTGATGAATTCTTTAAATAAAGGCAAAGAAAGTAAAATGGCTGAATGGAGCATACACTAACCTGTGTGTTATTCAGTCACAAAATAGCGCCAAACAGTCAAAAACAGCAGCACGACAGACACGCATATATTAAATATAGATGTGAATGTATTCACTGATGGTCAAGATGATTTGAAATACCCTTTGTTATTGGTTTCAGAGGTTGTTATCTGGAAATAACATATCGCAGAATGTCACAGTTGTATAAGGCTGAAGGGCTTCATTCTGTGGAAACAACAATGCTGGATGTACTTTATTCCACTTATTACACAACTTCTTGCCACAAAACGTACAAAATTAGACACAAAACATTGATCTGAGCCATAATAGTTGATTCATTCTTTAATTAAAGTCAAAGCTGACAGAAACTAAAATGCCTGAATGGAGCATACACTAACCTGTGTGTTATTCAGTCACAAAATGGTGCCAAACCAAGGCAAGCATATATTAAGTATAGATGTAAACATATTCACTGACAGTCAAGATGATTTGAAATACCTGCATGTGCCTGTGTTATTAGTTTATATGGGAATAACACACTGTGGAATGTTGACCAATCAGAATCAAGTATTCCAGATAATAAAGACACTTAATATAAAGTGCGTGTGAAAATGTTTTTGGGCTGTGAATTTGAGCGTACAGACTACAGTCTCTCATTCTTACTGTAGCTGCTGTAAAACGGCACAGATCTCCAGTCGGTTAGGGCGGCTTTGATTATTTCACTGGCTGACATTGAGTGCCGTTTCGCGCTCAAGGGTGCAACATTTGTAAATAACATTTCGCATAACAGGAACACGACACTGATGGCAGCTAAACAGCGCGCGTGTTTACCCAGAGAGCATCACCCAGAGGAGCAGAGCAGCAGTGGGTCTCATTTAAACAAGTCTGAGACGGCAAGCAAATAAATAAGGCCTGCAGCTCTCCTGCCCTTTAATGTATTCAATTAAACCAGTCCCTCTGGAGACAAGAAACACACACACACACACACATTCGGTGCTGTAGGGGAATATGATGAATACGCTCCATCTTCAACCCTCATTGGAAATGACTCTCAACAGGTTTCTCCTAATTAATCCTCCCAAAAGGTAGACGGGAACCTATCAAAAAATTCATTTCAATGAAACTTTAGGGAAATGGCAGGAAGCGCAATAAAAGAAACTTGTTTACATTGTGAAGGTTTCATTCATGTGGCTCTGGAAAACGTAAAATGAACAGGTATACAATAGTCCCTGTGAATTAGAAGAAAAAAGCCCAACATAATTACACAGCAGGATGTGACATCGCTTCAAATGTCACAGAACTACAACTTCCCAATAAAAGATAAACGACGAACGTATAAACTTCGCGGCTATGTTTCTGTCACTCTCTCAGGGGGAAAAAAAAAGCGTATAAAATAATATGAATCTTACAGTCATAAGCGGCAGGTGAACTCAGACACGCGATGGCTGCTGCAATTACGGGAAATATGTCGGTGACAGAATTAATCTAGTGTCCCTTTGTACTTGCAGCTAATTTTCCATGCAGCCCCATTGTGTTTCAAAACCCCACTGAATTTGTATCTATTAAAATGGATCTCTTATTACGGTGCCTACATGCCTCTCCTCTGCCCTCACATTTTTTTTTCCATAACAAATCAACTTAATCAAGCTCATTAACTGTCATTATTAGACATTTATTGTTATCTTTCCATGAGCTCTCTTGACAGGCGGTCCCCTCCCACACACACCAGCGGGCCCTCACACACACACATGCACAAACACTCTGGGCTTCTTTGTCTGCTGAAACACACACACACACACGCACACACACAGCCATTTTAGCTTCAGGTATCTGCATGACACCGTCATCTGCAGCGCGGTGTGGATTTAACCTCACTTCATGCACACAGACACGATGAAAATATCAATAATGGAAGAAAGGAAACTTTAGTGCACAAAGATTTCACTTTTTAAGGCTTTTATTCAATTCATGTTTATTTCTATAGCGCTTTTACAATGTAGATAGTGTAAAAGCAGCTTAACATAGATGTTCTAGTAAATTGAAACTGTGTCAGTTCAGTTTTCAGAGTTGAAGTTCAGTTTAGTTTAGTTCAGTGTGGTTTAAACTTCACTGCTGAAAGTCCAAACACTAAAGAGCTAATTCATCGATGCGCAGCTCCACAAGTCCCAAACCAAGCAAGTCAGTGGTGACAGTGGCGAGGAACAAACTTCACCAATTGACGAAAGTGAAGGAAAAAACCTTGAGAGAAACCAGGCTCAGTTGGGAACGACCATTTCTCTTCTGACCAAACTTTTTGTGCAGAGCTGCAGTCTAGCCGCCGGAGGCTGGAGAACGCTGAATGTCCATCGTGGAGAAGCTGCGGGTTTGAGTAGGTCACCGGCTTTCAGTAATCAGTCTCATGCTCTCCACTCCTCCACGACCACCACAGCATCTGCTCAGGATACGGCCTGGCCCAGGATTATGGAGACCTCTAGAATTCCTCTATGGTTGGAATCATCTCTTCACAGGACTTGGATCACATCAATGGCGCTGCACAATCTTTAGAGCATAGGTCTCAAACTCAATTCCTGGAGGGCCGCAGCTCTGCACAGTTTTGCTCCAACCCTGATCAAACACAGCTGATGCGAATAATCGAGATGTTCAAAAGAGTCATGAACACCTTCATTAGTTGGATCAGCAGTGTTTGATCAGGGTTGGAGCAAAACTGTGCAGAGCTGCGGAATTGAGGAACTGAGTTTGAGACCTATGCTCTAGTGGCCTCGGGATGAGTGTCCCCAGGTGGAAATATAGAAGAAAGAAAACAAGTTTACAGCACCTGGTATTCCCAGGCAGTCTCCCATCCAAGTACTAACCAGGCCCAACCCTCTTAGCTTCTGAGATCAGACGAGATCAGGTATGGGTTTGTTTTCATTTCAAGAGTTCAAACTTAGATATTGTTTGACAATGATAGCAGGTTTGGCATGCTGTCCCGGAAGAGAACCCTGAGCTCGGAGATAATTGAGCCCAGGGCTCCCACCTGGTTGATTGAGCATGTAAAGCCCTGCTCACACTGTGAGATTTCAGTTGTGATTTTGTCATCTGAGACAAATTTGGGAAATCCTAAAAGATTCCTGAAATCCTGGGCTAAAATCTGTGGTCTTTGATCGTTGGTTTGACATGTTCACAGACAGCCGCTTTGTGCCCGTTGGGATCAGATTTTCTCTCTGATGAAGTTTTGGTAGTGTCAGAAGATTTCAGACACTTTCCTGCAGTGTGACAACAGCTGCATTAAGCGTCAATCCAAGAACCAATAGGAGCTCCGAATCTGATGACGCGATTCATGCGACAATTCAGATGACGCGGGCAAATGTCAAAACAGTTTTTTTCTTCCTGGTTTTATTATTGAGACACGCTGTGTGCAAAATTGCCGCTACAGATTGTTTACGTTTGCTGTGAGGAATCATTTCAGAATGCGGGATAGTGAAAGTGTCGCGGGTGGATGACGTCAAACTCCGGGAGAGTTTTCTTCCGGTGCATCTTCATTGTTGTTCAGTCTGACATGACGGCTGAGATCATACAGTGTGACATGAGAGCCATGTTCGTGCAGTCTGACATGCTACAATCGTTTAGGATTATAAAAAATCTCACAGTGTGAGCCGGCCTTAAGGGGAGTATGAGATCATGTAGTTCTCCAGGGCTCCCCGTGTTAAAGGAAGAAAGGGGAAATGGGGTGGATGGGGGGTTTCTTCGGTAAACAAAGATAAGGGCATTATTTTAGCTGGGCTACTTATAGTGAGATTGGATTAATCTGATTGGCTAACTAATGATTGTAGATGAGAGATCAGCTGCATCAATCATATCACATGCTCCTCTCGAAATTAATTTGTGAAACTTCACTTATTTGTTTATGAAATAAATTGCAAATACATGTTTATACATTAAAAGGAATTACAACACAATTAAATAATAATAATAAAAAAAAAACATTAAAATCTTGGCAGATTCCAGTTCATTTCTTTAAAAATTTGACATGTTTTGGTCGTTAAAATCAGGCACGGTAAGGGTGGTATGACCATTTTAGAGTTCTTAGACAATGAATTGGTAGATTTAATTGTATGTGCAATGCCATTATCATTCAATAAGCATCCATTTTTTCATAAGTGAAATCTATCAAAGTCGCAAGTACTGTTTTTGTATATTTAACCATATTTTACTATATTGCTATACAGCGTTTGGGTGATTTGACTATATATTTGACTATATTGCTATACAACTTTTGAGTCATTTGACTGTATATTTGAGTATTGCTCTACAACCTTTGGGTCATTTGACTATATATTATTGCTATATAACCTTTGGGTAATTTGACTATAAATTTAACTATATTGCTATGAAACTTTTGTGCCATTTGACTATATATTTGACTATATTGCTATGCAAGTTTTGGGTCATTCTTCGAACAAGACCACATTTATGAAATGATTAAAAGATGATTAAAAGGTCACACTTTATTTTGATGGTCCGTTTGTTGAATTTAAGTTACATTGCAACTAATTATCATTAGATTATAAGTAGACTGTTAGGTTAGGGTTGGGTTAGTGTAAGTTGACATGTACTTGCAAAGTTTCTTATAGTCAGTTAAATGTCTGTTGAAGGACTGTTAAATGTCAGTATCAACAGATATTAAGCAGACAGTCTACTAATGCTCAAATGGACCATCAAAATAAAGTGTTACCGATTAAAAAGCTACATACATTTTTATTTGGGCATGTCGTTTTTCAGAAAAGGTTCAAAAATAGCGGCGCTTAAATAACAAGTTTAGAGTTGAACCAAACACAACACCACAAATGATGGAGGGAAAAAAAGCAAGATTGTTGTAAGAATCAGCAGTTCAGAAATAAATTGTTGGTGAACGCTTTTTCACATTTAAAAATAACATGGAAAGTGGATGTTTAAGGTTCTTCATCAACCGCAGGGTATTTCTAATTACTACTGTAGGTTGTGTATGCTTTGCAAAAATGTAGATTTTTTTCCCCAGTGAGCCCCAGTTGCAACAAATCAAAAGTTACAAGCAGTAAAAACAGCAGAGCATTAATTTGCCATCATATGCTAACCATATATGATGAGACTGGGAAAAAGCAGTTCCCTCAGAACTCAAAACGAACACGTTTTCTTTTTTTAAACAGTCTTAATTGCTTCGCATTAAGCGCTTTCTTGAAAAGTGCGCATAATTGCATTACAGTCTGGAAGGCAGAGATATGCAGGAGATAGTCTGTGCAGGTTCGAAGAGAAAAAAATAAAACCCTATGGATAGAGGTTGAGAAATATGCAAATAAGAGAGATATTTGTTCCTCGTTAATGAGCAAAACTAAAGCGGCGAAATTTCAAACTTAAACGCACAACAATAACCTCTGCTAATCGTACAGCATCAAATCCACCATTAATCTGTCCACATGACGGACGCGAATCATTCAATTTACGCAGGAAGTTTGTGTCGCTTTGAACCGTTTGTTACTTTGGACTGATTTCAAATGCCAAAGCAAATGCTAAGGACAAACCGCGTGTGACTCCAGCATACAGACAAATATCAAGGAACGTTTTAAGGAAACACTTAAATAAAAGGCTTCTCTTGAGAAAAGAAAACGTAATATTACAGGTTTGGAAACAACAGTCGGGGAGATTTTGATATTTACGCTCTTAAATATAATCCCAAGTCGCAGTTTAGAGAAGACAAACTTTCCGGTAAACACGGCGTCTGATTATATCCCAGCAGTTCTCTCGCCTACAATCAGGAGAAAAATATAGCGGTAGGGGAAAAGTGACACTGAAATTGTAGGATTTTTCGGCCCAAAAGTCTATTTACAAATCAAGTTCAATAGAGAGACTTTGTGCGTGTGTGTGTGTGTGTACGAGAACACCAGCCATTTCCTTCCCAGCAAGACTCGCTACATTACACGGGCTCATTTTCATCTCTCCGTTTCAGACTTTAATCAGACTTTAACTGCCGCAATATGAAAGTGTCTTAAACAAAGGGCTCCGCTCTCTACAATAACACTTAAAAAGGCCCTTTGTGTGGCTTTTTCCCCCGCCGAACAATAGCAAATTATATCGGGGTAAGAAATCTTTTATAATGAATCGCACATTTGCTGATTGCAAATAATTGCGTTAGGCGTGCGATATTGGCGGGGTCGTAGAGGTGACTGTGCTCCGAGTAATGTGAGGATTTGATCTCTGGCCTCGCTGATGAGGTCTATTCACAGCACGGCTGACCTGCGCTCGCCCCCCCTCACCGCCACTTCAGCGTGATGAGGAGAGTGTGGGGTAAAGTTTGGAGCGAGGAGGTGCGATTAAAACTGAAGCCCCTCTCCACCCGCCGCCCCGGCTTTACCTGCGCTCTTAGACAATTCTGCATTTCTTTCGGCCGAGAAACCGCACTCAATTACCTGTTCAAACAAACCCGCCACAGGTTAACCCAAGAGAACGTGAGAGGGAAGATGCAGCAATTATTGCTTGATAAAATAGATTTAAATACAGTAAGTTGATCTGCAGCACGGTGGCTCAGTGGGTAGCACAATCGCCTCAGAGCAAGAAGGTCGCTCGTTCGAGCCCCGGCTGGGTCAGTTGGCATTTCTGTGTGGAGTTTGCATGTTCTCCCCGTGTTTGTGTGGGTTTCCTCTGGGTGCTCCGGTTTCCCCCGCAAGTCCAAAAACATGTGGTACAGGTGAATTGGGTAAGCTAAATTGTCCGTAGTGTATGCGTGTGAATGAGTGGATGTTTCCCAGTGATAGGTTGCAGCTGGAAGGGCATCCGCTGTGTAAAACATATGCCAAATAAGTTTGGAGGTTCATTCAGATGTGGCGACCCCAGATTAATAAAGGGACTAAGCCGAAAAGAAAATGAATGAATGAAGTTGATTTGCAGCGGCACGGTGGCAGAGTGGTCGCCTTACAGCAAGAAGGTCGCTGGTTCGAGTCCCAGTTGGGCCAGTTGGTATTTCTGTGTGGAGTTTGCATGTTCTCCCCGTGTTGGCGTGGGTTTCCTCCGGGTGCTCCGGTTTTCCCCACAGTCCGAACACATGCGCTATAGGTGAATTGGATAAACTAAATTGGCCGTAGTGTATGAGCATGTGTGTGAATGAGTGTGTGTGGGTGTTTCTCAGTACAGGGTTGCAGCTGAAAGGGCATCCGCTGCATGAAACATGCTGGAATAGTTGGTGACCTCCATGACTCCCATCCCGCCCACCACTCTTCACTTTCACGTGACATCCCCACCCTTATTCGACATCCCTAAACAACCACTGCCTAAATACAACGACTACTTTATGCTTAGTGGTTATCACTGTTACCCTACAGCAATAAGGTCGCTTGTTCGAGTCCCGGCTGTGTCAGTTGGCATTTCTGTGTGGAGTTTGCATATTCTCCCCGTGTTGGTGTGGGTTTCCTCCGGGTGCTCTGGTTTCCCCCACAGTCCAAACACATGCGCTATAGGTGAATTGAATAAGCTAAATTCGTCATCGTGCATGAGTGTGTGTGAATGCGAGTGTATGGGTGTTTCCCAGTACTGGGTTGCAACTGGAAGAACATCCACTGCTTAAAACATATGCCCGAATAGTTGGCGGTTCATTCTGCTGTGTTTACCCCTGATAAATCAGAGACTAAGCAGAAGGAAAATGAATGAATATATAGACCTGTCTATTAAATTGACAACAGCTTAATATACAGTGCTGCTATCTATGTTTAAATAACAAATGCAGTGGGTCTAAAAATGAGATGTGTTAAGGCGCATTGTTATGCTGGGTTCACACCAGACGCGGATAAAGCGTCAAGCGCGAGTGTTTTACATGTTAAGTCAATTCAAAGACGTGAATATACATCCTGCGGTGCGATACGCACGAATGAGGCGGCACGAACTCTCGCAAGTTACTGTATAGTTTCTGGAGGAGTTGATGAACTCACAGAGCTGGGTGCACCTCTGAAAGGATCTAGTGGACTCGACGCCGAACGAATATATATGCTGTTTTTCAGCCTTCCTAAAGCACATTTACACAGCTATTCTCTCAATAAAATCCATGTTAGCCATTTACCAACAAAGCTAGTCATCAGGCAGACAGAAGCCCCGTCCATGACGCAAATCCGTGACTATTGTGAAGCAAATTTGACCTACGAATGAAGCGAATAAACTCGAAATGTTCATGCGTCTATTTACACGCGAATAGCGTTATTTATTCGCACGTTCCGCATCTGGTGTGAGCACAGCATTAGTGCGTTGCTATTTTGAGGTTACTGAAATAGCAGCGCCATTGACCAGCTAAAAGCTGATCTAAAGTCAGTGGTACATGTTTTTTATTATTTAAAATGGCTTGTAAATTCAGTTTGGGTTATGTGTGAACATAAACAGTTGGGAAAGAGACCCTGTTTGCATTTCTATGTGGAGTTTGCATGTTCTCCCCATGTTGGCGTGGGTTTCCTCCGAGTGCTCCGGTTTCCCCCACAGTCCAAACACATGCATGAATTGATAGGTAAATTGAATAAACTAAATTGAATAAACCAAACTGACGTGTCCTGCATCTGGTGTGAAGACAGCATTAGTGCGTTGCTACCGAAATAGGCAGCACCATTGACCAGCTAAAAGCTGATCTAAAGTCAGTGGTACATGTTTTTTATTTATTTATAGGCCCAAATCAAGCATACATGTTGCTTATTACACACACAGGGATGCACAGCAGCACATACTGTAAATATCTTTTTAGTATAAAATATTAAAGGATTAAAACTTAAAATATTATTATTGTCTACATAAATATAAAAGCCGCTACCACCTCATCCTTCTTCACGGCTTTGGTGAATCCGGTTCAGTCACTAGATAGTCTAAAAGTCATAGTTAATAATTGTTAATAGCGAGTACTGTTCCTTAAAATAAAGTGTGACCATAAGTTTATTATTATTGTCAAATAATGACTGCGCTTTTTTTTTTTTTGCATGGTTACCATTACAAATTTCTGTAAAACATTTTTGGTTTGACAATTGTAAGCCTAAACATAACTTTTTTTGAGTTGCACAATGCAATAGGGAATGGTGTAGTACCTGCGGTCTCATGACAAAGTTCATTTCGTTTAGTTTCTACGAATAAATGCAGAGCCATATCTTAAAACAATTCAAATGGCTTGTAAATTCAGTTTGGGTTATGTGTGAACATAAACAGTTGGGAAAGAGACCCTGTTTGCATTTCTATGTAGAGTTTGCATGTTCTCCCCATGTTGGCGTGGGTTTCCTCCGAGTGCTCCGGTTTCCCCCACAGTCCAAACACATGCGTGAATTGATAGGTGAATTGAATAAACTAAACTGACGTGTTTTGCATCTGGTGTGAAGACAGCATTAGTGCGTTGCTACCAAAATAGGCAGCACCATTGACCAACTAAAAGCTTATCTAAAGTCAGTGGTACATGTTTTTTATTTATTTAAAGGCCCAAAACGAGCATACACGTTGCTTATTACACACACAGGGATGCACAGCAGCACATACTGTAAATATCTATTTAGTATGAAATATTAAAGGATTAAAACTTAAAATATTATTATTGTCTACATAAATATAAAAGCTGCTACCACCTCATCCTTCTTCACGGCTTTGGTGAATCAGGTTCGTTCACTAGATAGTCTAAAAGTCATAGTTAATGATTGTTAATAGCGACTAATGTTCTATAAAATAAAGTGTGACCATAAGTTTATTATTATTGTCAAATTATGACTGCGCTTTTTTTTTGCATGGTTACCATTACAAATTTCTGTAAAACATTTTTGGTTTGACAATTGTAAGCCTAAACATAACTTTTTTTGAGTTGCACAATGCAATAGGGAATGGTGTAGTACCTGCTGTCTCATGACAAAGTTCATTTCGTTTCGTTTCTACGAATAAATGCAGAGCCATATCTTAAAACAATTCAAATGGCTTGTAAATTCAGTTTGGGTTATGTGTGAACATAAACAGTTGGGAAAGAGACCCTGTTTGCATTTCTATGTGGAGTTTGCATGCTCTCCCCGTGTTGGTGTGGGTTTCCTCCGAGTGCTCCGGTTTCCCCCACAGTCCAAACACATGCGTGAATTGATAGGTGAATTGAATAAACTAAATTGAATAAACTAAACTGACGTGTTCTGCATCTCGTGTGAAGACAGCATTAGTGCGTTGCTACCGAAATAGGCAGCACCACTGACCAACTAAAAGCTGATCTAAAGTCAGTGGTACATGTTTTTTATTTATTTAAAGGCCCAAAACGAGCATACACGTTGCTTATTACACACACAGGGATGCACAGCAGCACATACTGTAAATATCTGTTTAGTATGAAATATTAAAGGATTAAAACTTAAAATATTATTATTGTCTACATAAATATAAAAAACACTACCACCTCATCCTTCTTCACGGCTTTGGTGAATCAGGTTCGTTCACTAGATAAGTCTGCTCTTTAACCTCACGCATGAGGAGATGTCTTTCCTTGCTGATGAAGCTTTCTGATTTTTACAAACTCCATCATGTAGCGAGACTTGGTTGGTTGCACGTTACAGCACATAAGAATGAATATGGCTTATAATTTCAGTTTTGAGAAAAACTCCTTTTTTTAAGTGAAGTTTATTGATAAACTAATTTCGAGAGGATCACGTGCTTATGATTGCTTGCAGCCGGCTCCACATTATCCAATTCATGATTCACCAGTCAGGCGATTTCTAAGCCACTATAAGTTCCATATAATAGCCATCTTCATTTTGAAGAATCCCCCCTTCCACCCCTACTCCTCCTCCTTTTTCTAAATGGGTGACACGGTGGCCCAGTGGTTAGCACGGTTGCCTCACAGCAAGAACAACACGGGTTCTAGTCCTTACCAAGCCAGCCGACATTTCTGTGCGGAGTTTACACGTTCTCCCCATGCTCACGTGGGTTTCCTCCGGGTTCCCCGGTTTCCTCCCACCATCCAAAAACATGCAACTTAAGTTAATTGACTAATCCAAATCGGCACCATAGACGTGCTCTTGGTAAGTAGTTATCTCTTAAGAGCAATCACAATCTGTTCATCAGCTACTACAGCAGGGAGTTCTCGAGATCTACCTGAGCTCAAACTCCCCTCTCGCCTTGCAAACCGGAGGGAGCCCGGGGCTCGAGGATCTTATGACCTCAGGGCTCTCTCCCGGGACAGCATGCCAAACACGCTTTATAATCAATCATCAGCTAAGTGTGAACTCTTGAATTGACTGATAACTGCTACATAATGCAAGCAAAACAACTTCATCCTCCCCGATATATGGGAATTGTGGCATATTTTTAATTTACAACTTTATTTTGCACAATTTAAAGCATAATGGATGCTTGCTACTGCTTGTAAGCAGTCAAATGCACTAAATTAAAGTTCACATGAACACAATCAGTTGTGTGAACATAAATAGTTGGGAAAGAAACCCTGTTTACATTAAATAGCTATTTTATATATGCCTAGATCTGTATATTAAAATGACACCAGCTTAATATAAAATACTGTTATCAGTGCTGTTCATCTGAATCAAACTACAAAAGACAAGCCGTAAACTGATTGTGACTGATCTGCGCTCTAATAGGACAGTTGGTCAGCAGGCGTGGGTGGGGCTTGTGGCGTCACAGTTGGAGGAAATCAAGAAATCTTCTTCTGATTTATGCTGATTGTTTATATATAAAAAAAACAAGTGGGTGTATTTTTACCATTAAAGACTAGCATTAAAGTTTGTTCACATGCTGTGGACGAGCATTAGTATTCAAACACCATGTAAAGTGAATTTTGAATAATAGGTCTCCTTTAAAAGAGCCTATATGGTCCGAGTTGCGGCGCTAATCATTTGAAATCAAAAGCTTGCAACATAACCTGATCGTATAATACCGGGTTCAGACCACACAATGGCAACCCAATTATAGCGCCATGCTTTTGATGTTGCGGTTCGTGGTGATTCATATACAACAATGGCCTTTGAGATGCGAGAATCAATTGTTTTATCTCATATAATGCGTCATATTGGACGACTATTCACAATGCCCCCACAGAAAGACTAGCGTGTTTCTTTTTTACCTCCATGTCAGATTCCTTTACATCATGAAACTGACCAAAGACAGTACAGAAGCTCAAACAGTACAGCATTCAAACATGGTGAAATGAAAAGGAGATAAAAGTATTGGTGCTAAAAGGTGGATTTTTTTGTAGTTGAGGAAAGGTTTGTGGGGATATGATAACTTCACTTTTGTCTTAATGATGTTTTATCAAGGTTTGTTAATGCACTTTTTGAATGGCATCATACACTCACCGGCCACTTTATTAGGTACACCTGTCCAACTGCTCGTTAATGCAAATTTTCAATTAGCCAATCACATGGCAGCAACTCAATGCATTTAGGCATATAGACATGGTCAAGATGATCTGCTGCAGTTGAAACTGAGCATCAGAATGGGGAAAAAAGTTGATTTAACTGACTTAACGTGGCATGGTTGTTGGTGCCAGACGGGCTGGTCTGACTATTTCAGAAACTGCTGATCTACTGGGATTTTCACGCAATGTTTCAGGCTGCTGGTGGTGGTGTAATGGTGTGGGGGATATTTTCTTGGCACACTTTGGGCCCATTAGTACCAATTGAGCATCGTGTTCAGCCTACCTGAATATTGTTGCTGACCATGTCCATGGCTACTTCAAGCTGGATAATGCGCCTTGTTATAAAGTGTGAATCATCTCAGACTGGTTTCTTGAGCATGACAATGAGTTCACTGTACTCAAATGGCCTCCACAGTCACCATATCTCAATCCAATAAGCACCTTTGGGATGTGGTGGAACGGGAGGTTGGCATCATGGATGTGCAGCCGACAAATCTGCAGCAACTACGTGATGCTATCATGTCAATATGGAGGAAAATCTCTGAGGAATATTTCCAGTACCTTGTTCAATCTATGACAAAGGATTAAGGCAGGTCTGAAGGCAAAAGGGCTCCAACCCGGTACTAGTAAGGTGTACCTAATAAAGTGGCCAGTGAGTGTGCAAGACGTTAAAATAAATTGGGGTTGCATCTATGGCATAACAATATATTTAAAAAATACCTGTAATCAGCATTATTATGAATTAAGGGTGACTGAAAACAAAGTTAAAAAGGAGATCTATATGTTCCATAAAGCTTGGCCATATGAGAAATACCCAAAACTCTTCAGTGTTTTGTCTTTTTAATAAAATAATGTTAGAATAAATTATACATATATTAATTTTGCATAAAAGGTCAGGGTACTAATGTTAAGTTTTTGGTCACACTATTACACGCTATTAACAAACAATTAACTAAGATTTTAGCTCAGTAAACTCCTATTTTACTGCTTATTAATAATTATCAAGTTAGTAGTTGGGTTTAGATATGGATGTAATATATCATACTTTATAAGTGTTAATAAACATCCAATATCCTAATAATAAGCAGGTAATAATCCACTAGTTAATAGTGGGAATTGGTACTTAAACTAAAGTGTTACCTTTCATTAAACAAAATAAAAAAGTAGTTCTAGTGTTAAACATTATCAACAATAAAACTGTAACAACAATAAATACGCTCGCTGCGTACATTGGCGGACTTGAGATACAGAGAGGAGTTGACCGTGACGACGGGGTTTGAGTTTGGCGAAGAACGGTTCCAGAAAGCAGACAAAAAAAAGACAAAAAATAAAATAAACAAGTAAATAAAACGGTGAGAATGTGATAAAATCTGAAAACATGGTAAAAATCAGATGGCTGCGAGGGCTTTTCTTTCTCTGGATTGCTTTTGAAAACACTGTCAGTTGGGTTTGGGGAAGTGGGTGTGCAGGTCAGTCGGTGCATTTGAAAACACTATTGATTGGGTTTAAGGAAGGGGTCACCTTGACCTTCTTTGCTTTCAGGAACTTTGGTGTGGAGGCGGAAGTATGAGGAGGAGCGCTATCCTCCTGAAGAATTTGCCCTCGTCTGTGGTTTGTAATGTAATGGGCAGCACAAATGACTTGATACCTCAGGCTGTTGATGTTGCCATCCACTCTGCAGATCTCTTGCATGCCCTAATATTGAATGTAAACCCAAACCAAGATTTCTGTGAGAATCTTAGTTCCATGCGGGTTCCAGTAGGTCTTGTGCAGGATTTGTGATGATTGGGATGCAGTTCAGCAGATGATTCATCGGAAAAATCAACCTTCTGACACTTTTCCAAATGATCAACTAGAAGTCAAGTTATTATTTGTTGCTCTTACAACTGGGATCGACAACAAGACTTTTATCAGGCAGTGTACTCCGCATACTCTAGAATATGTTGGTTTTGCAGCATGATCGTAACCTGAGTGATGTATTGACGAAAGTGTGATATAGATTTTAGAGTTAGATGTGTGCGTATTTTATCTGCTTTCCAGAAACATTTTAATGGTTCAGCCACTGCATAACAAGCTCAGTTAAACATTAACCCGACTGACAATTGTGAATTGTATGAAACCAGCAGCACAGAACACATTGTGCCCTGTACCGCCTGGCCTCCCAAAAAGAAGCGAAAATAAATCAATAAAATAAATGATTACATTGTGACATGCTCCTTTTGGGTTTGGATTGTTGTGTAAAACAAAACACCATTCAGATGCACTGCACTGCACCATTGCCATTTACACAGACACACACACACACACATATTCTCCTCTGATAACCGACAAACAAACGTGTGTGTGAATGAGCTCGGAAAAACTCTGTCCCCTCGTTTTCACGAGCCATTGTTTCAGCATATGCTGCGAACGCCACAGAATTTAGTGTAATGTGAAAAAACACTGTGTGTGTGTGTCAGCGGCTGCATGACCCTGTCATTTGGCAGGCCTCAGATATGAAGTTTTAGGCTGGCAGCAGATGAACATGGCTTATTTACAGCGCTCCGAACATAATAAATACAAACAAACATAATCGAGTCATTGAGCACATTGTTCTCCGGTCTGAAAGGAAATATCATGGGAAATCCTCAAAGGGAACAAAACATAAATTCAAAATGAATTCCTCTTTAATTACTTCAGGGTATCCTGAAATCCTCTCATGGAATTTGCCATAAATGGTGTGGTTTAACCGCGGCAGTTTTTTTAAGGAAGAAAAAAAAAGGCAATAGCAGGAGGAGCAGCACCTCAGGGAGCCTGTCAGACACACACAGCCTGACAGTTGCCCACACACTCCATTACAAAACATTTCTGAAATATTTATGAAAAACAGCCTGCACATTAACATTTAGCATGAGCTCTAAAGCTCCTTTAGTTTCATTTATAGTGAGATATGACTAGGGATGGGTATCGTTAAGGATTTAATGATGTTACTACTTTTATCGATACCACTTATCGGTTCGGTATTTTACCGGTTCTCTTATCGGTACTTTTTGTGGATTTTTTTTTTTTTATGGAAAAAAAAACCCAAAACAAATTGAACAGAATTAACAACTTTATTTTATTATTAAGTTTTTAATACAAAATAAAACAAAAACAGTAATTGTAAAACAAATAAATTATTTTTTTTCCTGTAAATGATTGTACAATGGTTTGAAGGAAAATGACTCTCAGTTTTTAATCATTCTTCTGGAGAAAAATCAACATGTTTGACTTTTCTGGCAGAAGTCGGGATTTTTCTTGGTTTATTGTGCTCCCTGCAGTTAAAAATACCCTCTTTGAGTTGCAAAATGCAGTTAAATGAGATAATGTTCATAATTTATCATTAACACATTCACATAAATGAGTAACAGTGTTTTGGGAGTTAACTGTGTTTTTAATACAGTTTTGGAGCATCTTGCAATGTAAAAATAAGCTGTTTTTTTTTTATAATTTCTTAATAAGCATAGTTTATTATTAGGCTATTCATAGGCTATATATGTAAATACAATAATGTAAAAGCATTTTTAATGTTTAAGATTTATTTAGGCTACTGCAGAAAAAAAATACTGTTTTCATTATAACTGAATGTGTGTTTATTTAACTATTAATGTTATACTAATTTAGGTGATTGACTGCTGGCATAACAATGTGGATGATGTAACGTTACCGTTAGTAGCAGTGAAAAATGTTTCATCTGTCTTTCTGCAGTTAACGCACTTTTGAAAGATACGTTCACTTAGCCAGAGTGCTTGCGTTTCTGCTTATACAAGAAAACAACTTGTTGCGTTTGTTGCAACGGGCATTGTTGCTGTCCACTCGGGAAATACAACCCATTTAAATCCCCCCTGCAAGCTTAAAAGCTGTGTGTGCGCAGCCTGATCTCATGAGGAAACGTAAGTATTTTATGTTTTGTCAGTTTAGTGGCTAATTCGTACGAGTTCTGTCGTACAAAAATGTATGATTTTAAAAAGGAGGCATGGCACCTAACCCCAACCGTCATTGGGTGATGAGCAAATCGTACTAATTTGTACGAATTAGATCGTACGAATTTATACGAATTAGCCACTAAATCAAAAAGCTACGAATTGCCGTGAGATTGCGTTGGTGTGCGCGCATGTCTGAGTCACGAGCTATGTGTGTGCGCTTAGCGCGAGCCTCCGCTGAGTGCGCGCTCACAGCGGAGAACTGTGAAGGCATTTATACTTGACACGTTCGCCGGAAACACAAGCATTTCTCACGTGAGATTGTCAACTGTGCAGACGAATATCAAATATGGCAAGTTAGAAAAGGTCAGTCAGTTAAATTATGCTCCTGTAAGTAATGTTTATTCAGCAGTAATTCTCCAGTACCGATAGCAGAACCGTTAACGTCAGAGCTTATCGATACTTCGGTCTTTTATAATTTAGCACCGATACAGAAAAAGTACTGAGTTTTGGTACCCATCCCTAGATATGACAGGACTATAGTAAAGCGTATAACAACCACCTTAAATCTATCACCAGCAAAGAAATGTTAATAATATTTTAATATGCTAAGATGCTAACAATATGTAGTTCGCAATTCGTTAAAACTGGCCAGTAAAGCTTTAAAGATGTTAGTTACACACTAAAAGATGTTAGTAAAGTGTTAAACATGCCAGCAATATGCAAAATAGTGTTGGTGATGTCTTAAAATCTTAACAGTATGATAAAGCACGTTAGCAATATGTCAAAGTATACTAAAAACAGGTTAACAACATGCGCAAACATGCTAACAATGTGTTTAAATTGTTTTAGAAAGATAAGGTGGAATTGCTAGCACAATTCTTGCATATAGCAACCAGTATGCAGTGGGTAGCACGTTCGCATCACAGCAAGAAGGTAGCTGGTTTGAGCCTCGGCTGGATCAGTTGGTATTTCTGTGTGGAGTTTGCATGTTCTCCCCGTGTTGGCGTGGGTTTCCTCCAGGTGCTCCAGTTTCCCCCACAGTCCAAAGACATGTGGTACAGGTGAATAGGGAATGCTAAAATTGACCGTAGTGTATGAGTGTGTGTGTGAATCAGTGTGGATGTTTCCCAGTGATGGGTTGCGGATGGAAGGGCATCCGCTGTGTAAAACATATGCTGGATAAGTTGGCGGTTCATTCCGCTGTGGCGACCCCAGATTAATAAAGGGACTAAGCCGAAAAGAAAATTAATTAATGATTTGCTAACATGTTGTTAGGACTTTCTAGCATATTGTACGCTGTTTATAAATGTTTTTCCTTAATTGTAGGATTAATTTATCCGCTTTTATTCTCCTTTACAGTTTACAAATAAATCTTTTTGATAGAAAAAAAATGTATTGTAGCAAAGTAGTTTTTGCAGTAAGTGCAAAAAGTTTAGTACAATAAAAGCAAACTGCAACATACAAAGAAATTTACATCACAGTCTTTGTAATACCGCATCGTTCTCCCACATTTGTGCTACGAGGCGCTGCATATTATTGATTTTATGACATTTTAAAAGGTTTTAAACAACATGTCATTTGTTAACTGAGAAAAATACGCAAATCAAAACAATAATTCATGTCTCCAGTCCTAAGTGTGAAATGTGCTTTCGGTGAAAAGCATTGCAGAGCACGCCTTCATCCTTTATAATGATTAGGAAAATATTAGCCATTAGGTTCTACGTGACCTTTGACCTCGCTGCCGTTGAACTGACCAATGAAGAAAAATCAAAAAGTCATTTTCAAGTGTACAGCATAAACGACTTATTGGTCATTGATTTGAATAATATGTTTGAAAATCCATCCTAGAAATCAATTATAAGAACACAAAATAATGTGATAAAGCTGGAGAAAACAGAGAGGGAGATGGAGAAAGTATTATTTCTGTTCTTTATTTAATTTATATATATAAATTAAAAGGGGGTCCAACTCGGTACTAGTAAGGTGTACCTAATAAAGTGGCCGGCGAGTGTGTGTATATGTACAGAGTTGGACCCCTTTTGCCTTCAGAACTGCCTTAATCCTTCGTGGCATAGATTCAACAAGGAACTGGAAATATTCCTCAGAGATTTTGCTCCATATTGACATGATAGCATCACACAGTTGCTGCAGATTTGTCGGCTGCACATCCATGATGCCAATCTCCCGTTCCACCACATCCCAAAGATGCTCTATTGGATTGAGCTCTGGTGACTGTGGAGGCCATTTGAGTACAGTGAACTCATTGTCATGTTCAAGAAACCAGTCGGAGATGATTCACGCTTTGACATGGCGTGTTATCCTCCTGAAAGTAGCCATCAAAAGATGGGTACACTGTGGTCATAAAGGGATGGACATGGTCAGCAACAATACTCAGGTAGGCTGTGGCGTTGACACGATGCTCAGTTGGTACTAATGGGCCCAAAGTGTGCCAAGAAAATATCCCCCACACCATTACACCACCACCACCAGCCTGAACCGTTAATACAAGGCCGGATGGATTCATGCTTTCATGTTGTTGATTCCAAATTCTGACCCTACCATCGAATGTCGCAGCATAACTCGAGACTCATCAGACCAGGCAACGTTTCTCCAATCTCCTATTGTCCAGTTTTGGTGAGCCTGTGTGAATTGTAGCCTCAGTTTCCTGTTCTTAGCTGACAGGAGTGGCACCCAGTGTGGTCTTCTGCTGCTGTAGCCCATCCGCCTCAAGGTTTGAGGTGTGTGTTCAGATATGCTCTTCTGCAGACCTCGGTTATAACGAGTGGTTATTTGAGTTACTGTTGTCTTTCTATCAGCTGGAACCAGTCTGGCCATTCTCCTCTGACCTCTGGCATCAACAAGGCATTTGCGCCCACAGAACTGCCGCTCACTGGATATTTTCTCTTTTTCGGACCGTTCTCTGTAAACCCTAGACATGGTTGTGCGTGAAAATCCCAGTAGATCAGCAGATTCTGAAATACTCCGACCAGCCTGTCTGGCACCAACAACCATGCCACGTTCAAAGTCACTTAAATCACCTTTCTACCCCATTCTGATGCTCGGTTTGAACTGCAGCAGATCGTCTTGACCATGTCTGCATGCCTAAATGCATTGAGTTGCTGCCATGTGATTGGCTGATTAGAAATTTGCGTTAACGAGCAGTTGGACAGGTGTACCTAATAAAGTGGCCGATGAGTGTGTGTATATACAGTATATATATATATATATGAAGAGTTCAGATGCAAAAACTTCTAAGTGCCATCTGGAATTTTTTTTTTTCATATATATATATATATGTATAAATAAATAAAACACTTGAAAATAAAACTGGACATTATGAGTGAAATAATCATTCAGTGTAAAACATATATTTTTGCAAATATGAAACGACAAACTTCTTCTGACATGTTCTTATTTAATATCTAAAAATACAACATAAACTCTGATATGATAATTATTAAAAACAACCTAATGACAACTGGATAAAACCTAGTGTTTTGAAGGCAAATTAATTAAGATTTAAAATTAGCAATTAGCATTTGAGGGCTGCACTGTGATCCTTAAATAAAGTCTTTTAACATGTAAAGTCTTTTAACATGTAAAGTTTTTTTATGTACCTTTTTAAAAGAGAGTCTTCTGTAAATCATGGGTAAAGGTATAAAGGTCTTAATTTGTTTCTCAGAAAGTTGTATTACACTTTTATTGCTTTGACAGTATTCCTGATGGTATTTTTATTCTGGAGAAAGGCTAGGATAAAAAAAATCTAAATAAATAAATAATAAATGTATATATATATATATATATATATATATATATATATATATATATATATATATATATCTTTTTAAACAGCTATGGTTGATATTATTAGCCCCCTTAAGAAATATTCTTATTTGATTGGCTACAGAACAAACCACTGTAGTCCAATGACTTATTAAATTTAACCTAAATAAATGAATTCAAATATTGTTTTCAACAAAGTGAATCAGACAAAATGATAAAGATAAAAAGAGAGAGCTCTCAGTGCATAGACGCCTTTCTCCCGCTCCATCACAGAAAAAAAAAAATGTTCAAGCTAAATCAGTCTATTTCCAGCTCTCCTAATGATTTCCATGTTTGCGTGAGAGCTCGGTGTTCAGCAGGAGCGGTGACTCCATCAGCCTGAACAATCCCATCTGAAGGCGTCCAGGGGCCTTTCCCTGCACAAATGACTGACAGCAGAGCCGACTAAAGCACTATTACCGGCACCCGGGGCCAAGAGCAGCAAAAACCCACCAGCATCCAGCGTAATCTGCCACACCGACTCCTTCCACCAAACGATTATCAGCTTGAAATGCAATTTTATGCATTATAGCTCCCTTCTCCTCAAATGGTTTTCAGAGCCCCCCTCAAAAAATGCACATGACATGCGATTACCAGTCAACAAAACAATCGTTTCTCCTCCCCGGCGGTAGTTTTGCCCACTCGGGCTCTTAAAGGTCTCCTCTTAGACACTTTCGACGTGACGGAGGGAGCTACGTGTTCTTTTGATTTTTAACCATTACAGAGTTTTCATAGAGCTGCAGTCAATTTATTTTATTTATTCTAATGAGCAGCATTAGCGGTAACGTGGTTAGCGGCGCTCGGGCTCATCGGCTCGTTAATCACACTCTGCAGACACTCGCAAATCAACTTCTAACAGCAAGCACTGAATCAAGCTCAATGGAGCGTGCACTCCTTCACAATTTATGATCTTTCAAATTGCATCTTTTCAACCATTAAATTGCAAGATACCATAAATTTTTATCTCCTCCGCTTTAGTCCCGGCATTCATTCTGTCCCGCGAACAGCAGAAGAGTTGTAAATCCAGGGTAGTTAGGAGGAATTTAAGCTCTGTCTCCTGAAAGGAAACCCAAGCGTAGGGCGAAGGCTGTTAATTTGCCATTGAGGACAAATACCAGGAGTGATAAAGTTTAAGAGCTCAACAGGGAGCTAAATCTGGCACTGCTAGGCTGCGGCTTTCTTCAACCTTGGGTCCACTAACTGTGCTAACTGTGTTAGATATCATCCGTCACATTTGATTGAGGGTTGAATTTCGTTTGATAAAAGTCTCGTCTACAGTTAAAGAAAGGTCTGCTTCACAAGAGCTGAAAGATTGTGTAATGGCTGGGATTTTCAGCATTTAGGAAAAGAAAACAGATGATGGTGGTGAGAGGTGGCATGGTGGCTCAGTGGCTAGAACTGTCACCTCACAGCAAGAAGGTCGCTGGTTCGAGTCCTGGCTGGGCCAGTTGGCATTTCTGTGTGGAGTTTGCATGTTCTCCCCGTGTTGGCATGGGTTTCCTACAGGTGCTCCAGTTTCCCCCACAGTCCAAACACATGCGTTATAGGTGAATTGAATAAACTAGTTGGCGGTTCATTCTGCTGTGGTGACCTCTGATAAATAAGAGACTTAGCCAAGGGAAAATGAATGATTGAATGATGGTGGTAAATAAGCGTGTGTTTTTTATTATTCTGCTAGGGTCACAGACAACAGACAATCGTGGCCGAATTTTGGCGAGCCAGCCAGGAGAATTGTTTGGGGACTAGGATAATCTTTAAACCTCTGCAAAACTGAATGATTGATTACTCATTATTGTAGGCTGTAGATGGGTAAATAATAATCCAGGTCCATTTTGTACCCTACACTGTAAAAAAATATTGGTTGCCTTAAATTTTTAAGCTGAATCAAATTAACCTTATGAGTCCATTGAACTTAATTTATACAAGCTATTTTAAGCCAGTTTAACATAAGTTAAAACATGATTAACTTAGTTTAATAAGTTACAATGACCTAAAAACATATGCTGTCAGAACTAAATGATCATACAATTTTTTTACAGTGTAGTTGCAATGCAGCGACTGAAACAGACCGCACCATTGACCAACTAAAAGTTGGTCTAAAGTCAATGGCAATTTTTTTGTGTTTACTTTAAAGTTTTAACTAAAAAGTATGCAGCAGTGTTAATCACCTCGTCTGGAAACACGTTTGAGCAGATAAGAAAGCTGTGATGTCTATTGATGGCAGTTCATATTAATAAATGTATACGTTTGCGAGACATTGATGAATCAGTGATTTACTGCCTGCACGCATGTCTGTTATTGTGAGGATCACTTTGTGATGATGAGCGTGTATCAATTTGACTAAAACACTAGATTAATGAAAGTATGCAATACTCACCGTATAAAAGCTTCAACATGTGATGTTGACAAATACGCAGGTATGCTTATATTCTCGGGTTTTTTTTCTCATGGCAGTGAAAAACGTGTCATTTTGTTCATAAAGATAAGAAAAAAATCGTTTAAAACAGCTACTGACTTTTATTTGTGGATACTTAAAAATACCAACACAATCTAACACCAATTCGTAACTTTTTGATTTAGTGGCTAATTTATATGAATTCATATGATCTCATTCGTACAATTTAGTACGATTTGCTTATCCCCCAATGACGTTGGGTTTGGGGGCGGGCTTTGGCGCCTCACTTTCTTTTTAAAATTGTACATTTTTGTACGATTGAACTTTTACGAATTCGTACGAATTAGCCGCTAAAATGACAAAACGTAAAACACTTATGTTTCCTTGTAAGATCAGGCTGAAAATACATCAAAACCTTGCTTTTATAGAAGAAAGAAAACTTTCACTCTGTCTTCTCAGCCTGCGTGATCTTTATGTAGAAATGCATCAACACAATACTGAATTCACTTCAGAACAGATCCTACATTCATGTCCTACCGATTGCCTATAGACCATTTCAATGTGGTGATGTCATTGGCCCATAAACATTTCCTGCTTGTCTTCAAACTATTTCATAACTGTAACAAGTAGAAATTCAATCATATCTTAATTAGCCATGGGCTGGTATAGGTTTCTGACAGTATGATAACCTTGGATAAAAATATCACGGTTTCACGGTATTGGGATAATGTCTGAACACAACCCCCATTGAACACAATCTATTTTATTTTTAAGGAACGTTTAAAATATTTTGGAACAGTAAACATGTCAGTCTGAATAATTCAAATGAATCATTGATTTGACAAAGATACATATACCTTAGAAACAGTATAACAGAAAGTTCTAACGGTTTTAAAATCTTGACTTTTCCAAACCATGGTAAACCTTGAAATCGGTTATCATCCCGTACCTATTCCAAATGTTAAAACAGCTATCATAATATTATTTATCAATATGTGGACCTTTTTGGATTCTCGGAAGCTATAGAAATTAAAAATGTGAAACAGGAAATAGGTTAGGACCACTGTTATATTTACATCCCTCAAAATGGTCTATATATTTTGCTGACAGATCATTCAGAATATTGATGCATCAATGTGAAACTTTTAAAGATGCTCTTGAATGAATGATGTGCACTTGTTATTCTAAGGACATGGCATGGCACAAAATGAAATGTGATTGGTTGGTTAACCTGTAAGTCATATAACATAGTGGGCAGTCCTTGATCATTTAAACTTTATCATTTATAACTACTTATAAACAGTTAATATTAGTGGTGTAACGGATCACACCGCGGTTTTTTAGTCAGGGATCGGACCATTTTTCGGATCAGCAAAAAAGTGAGGAGACAAATGTCATTTGCTTTTCATTTATATAAAAATATTACTGCAAAAAAACATTGCTTTTAACAAACAGAACTTAGAATCTGTAATGTTAATAAAAATAAAAATCAAGAAAGAACCAGATGAAAAAGAAAAGTAATGTGATCTTTGCTACTGTTGCTGATAATGCTAAATATAGAAATCTAACATCTTGTACAACAGATCATATTTATCTTCAATTAATGATTCAACAATTCACACATAAAACGTCATGTTTTATTATACTGTAGGTGTATTATTTTTGAAAACCTATTCAGTGACATAATTTTGATGGTTGTTTGTCGCCATCTGCTGGTTACTGCTTTTACCAGCGTCATGTTTCATTAAACGCAACTGCAACTGATGCAGATCTCTCGATGCATCTCTCTCGATGCAGATTTGAGTGCAGCGCTGTGAAGGATTAATAAACATGCAAATCATTATCATTTATCGTTCATGTTGCACGGGTTTGAACTGAGATCACGATCTTTTAATGTATAATTGTGCAGCTTTACACTGATGCAGCCTAAACAAGCAGTGACAGAAAACACATTAAATTAATAGCCTAAGAAAGCATTTAGGTAGGTCCCACCACAACTTTTCCCGTCATCATTATATCTTACAGGAAAGCCAAAATGCTTTCATGCACGCGATTTAAATGACGCATAGGCGATCTCTCTGCAATGGTTATAAATGTTGGATTAACCGACAAGCTCAAAATAAATTATTAATCCGCGGGTCAAGTGCGTTCCGAACTGTGAGTTGTGATCCGTACGGATCACGGATCAACAGTGATCCATTTCTCCTAATTATTCCCCTAATTAATATCCTATTAATACGCAGGTACTACGTCAATAGTTAATAGTGTGAATTGTGACTTTAAAATAAAGTTAACACGCATTGTCACTAATCAAAATGTATTCAAATGTCAACCGTACTGTCAAGTAAAAAGTTTAATCTGACATTATTGTAAAATTTGCAAAAAAATACATAAATTAGCAGTTTTACATATTTTGTGAGTCACGTTTTTATTTTTGCCCATTTATTTATGCTTTTGAATTGCATTATAGGACCATGATCTTTTTTTCCAACAACTTTTAACCTTGAAAAGTTCGAAAAAGGGACTTTTATTAACATGTTTAATAGTTTAAAGTGATATATTATCTGGGTTGGTGTTGTATATTACGCTACAAAAACCCTGTAATAATCTGCCTGCACATTTTCTTTATTTTACAGACTTATTTCTCTATATATTATTTCTCATGCATTATGTCATTACTAAACTACTAAAAAGTCACTGTAGAGTTGAATTTTCAACATCAAAAGTCAACAGATCAAGCTCCTAAAATGCAATTCACAACCGTAATTAAGCGGAAAACACCAAATACAAAAACTGTTTATAAACAGATATTTTTTTTACAGTGCATGTATCATTTAACAACACAGGCTCATTCTGAAAACGTAGCCCTACATACATTTCTAAAGATCGCAAATTATGTAGCCAGAAGTACGTATGGCTGCATTTCGTCTTTAAAACGAACGATATGGGGAGCTATGAAGTGATTCCTTTTCGTGCTAGCAGCTGACCGATTACCTCCATGTGGACGGCATTTCCGCTGTTACCAGTTTGTCCATTGGCTTGCTGTGTATGTCGGCATACTTGTGACATGGAGTGGAGTTAACTACAATGACGGGGTTCTAGTCTGGTAAAGAACGGTTCCAGAAAGCAGGTAAGACAAAAACAAAAGCCAAAAAATAAAATAAACAAGTAAATAACAGGGTGAGAATGTGGTAAAATCTGAGAACATGTTTTAAAAAAATCAGGCTGCCGCAAGGGCTTTTCTTATTCTTGATTGCTTTTTAAAACACAGCTTTGTGGGTGTAGGGACGGGGGAGGGTGGGTCAGTCGATCGGTCAGTCAGTCAGTCGACAGCGGCCTCTGGTGGATTTACATGAGAAGAGCAGGCACGAATGGCACTCGCGAGAGAAATTTGAGATCTCAAAAAGTGTACACAGTGACCTCTGGTGGATTCGTGAAAACAAAACCTGCAACAAAAAAAAAACGTAGCACCTGGGACGTATTTGGTGCTCTCCAGAAATGAATGCAGGGGTACATTTTCAGAATGAGCCTTGGTTGACATTTAAGTAGCATTTTGTATTATTAATATTATAACATCCACAAGCACAGGCTTATTTTTAATATACTTTTAAGATTTGCCATAATTTTCAAGCACATGTTTAGTAAAATTAAGCACATTTTGGTGCTAAATTTAAAAAAAAGGCTTTCTGAATTGTGTTTTTGTGAAGAGTGATCTGAATGGTGAGCACTCACATGAGCTGAAGACTGTATTTATAATCACTTTCCAGAGAAAAGAGTTTTAATTGTGGGTGGTAAGGGGTCTCCTGCTTCAGCGCGTTCAGTCATGCTGAAATAATGTGATATGTGGCACTAAACATCACACAGAATCCCTGGATGCCACTACTAGTAGTTTAGTGGTGTGAAGAGCAAACATCAGACAAAGAAACACACTTTATTATCACGCTTTACCAGCGGAGGCAGCTGGAGAATCAATACATGTGCAGATGGAGGAGCAGAACAGATAAACCAGAAAGCTACACTTGTTGGAAAGATTATGTGCCAGAGAAGATCCTGATTAGGTTTAATGTAGTTTTTATGAAGCTCATCGCCAAAAATATTGATCTGCATCAGTAGATGACTGAGTAGCCCCTAAGTAATCCCATTGCTGTATTATTACTTAAAGGGATAGTTCAACCAAAAATTTAGAATTGAGAGAACCGATGATGGTGGTAAGAGGCGGCACGGTGGCTCAGGGGTCTCCTCACAGCAAGAAGGTCGCTGGTTCGAGTCCCAGTTGGGCCAGTTGGCATTTCTGTGTGGGGTTTGCATGTTTTCCCCGTGTTAGCGTGGGTTTCCTCTGGGTGCTCCGGTTTCCCCCACAGTCCAAAGACGTGCACTATAGGTGAATTGGGTGAACAAAATTGGTCGTAGTGCATGAGTGTGTGTGTGTTTGAACGTGAGAGTGTATGGGTGTATCTCAGTACTGGATTGGCATCTGCTGCATAAAACATATGCCAGAATAGTTGGCGGTTCATTCCACTGTGGTGACCTCTGATAAATAAGGGACTAAGCTGAAGGAAAATGAATGAATGATGGTGGTAAATAAGTGTGTTTTTTATTATTCTGCTAGACAACAGAATCGTGGCTGAATTTTGGCGAGCCAGCCAGGAGAATTTTTTTGAGGATATTGGGATAATGAGTTAGGATTATGGGATAGGACTATAGGATAATGTTTGTTGGACTCAATTTGTATGTCATTGTGTTTGTTTAAAAAAAACAATCAAGAAAGTTATTAAAAAGATACCTGCAAACATGTAGTGCAACAAAGTAACATTGAGTTTTAAGGTAGTTAATCATGGCAGGCTTCTGAGCTTATCATTACTCTGTGTGCAGACGCCTTCCTGCCATTTATTGAAAAGGTTTGTGAAATTTGGATGAGAACTACAGGAGAAAAAAATCAGAAGCATAAAAGTACAGGGATTGGACAATGAAACAAACTGAAACACTGGCCAATTTAGTGTTGGAGGTTGGATGAGTCCAGCTTTACTGTCTTTCCCACACCTTGGAGAGTTACGGTGTGGAGAAGCCCCAAAGAAGCGCACAACCCAGACTGTTGCATGCCCAGAGTGAAGCATGGGGGTGGATCAGTGATGGTTTGAGCTACAATATCATGGCATTCCTCTTCTTTTTCCCGATACTTGTGCTAGATGGGTACTGGGTCACTGTCAAAGACTACCAAACCATTCTGGAGGAGCATGTGCACCCAGACTGTATTCTGAAAGTGGCGCCGTGTATCAGAATGATTATGCACTAATACACACAGCAAGAGTGGTTTGAACATGAAAGTGAAGTTGAACAGCTCCCATGGCCTGCACAGTCACCAGAGCTAAACATTATTGAGTCACTTTGGGGTGTTTTGGAGGAGCGGATCAGGAAACGTTTTCTTTCACCAGTGACCTGGCCACTATAGACCATCTTGAGGAATGTAAACAAAAACAATGGTCCCAAGGTATTTCCTGTTTTACATTTTTAATTTCTATAGCTTCCGAGAATCCAAAAAGAGCCACATGTTGATTAATAATGTTATGATAGCTGTTTTAACAGTTATGATTGAATTGTTTCTTGTTACAGTTATGAAATAGTTTGATAACAAGCAGGAAATGTTCATAGGGCCAATGACATGACCACATTGAAATGGTCTATTCTGCAAGAAGTATGGCTCAAAAGCCCTCTGGCCACTGTGCAGGACTTTTATCTCTCGTTCCCAAGATGAACTGATGCATTATTGGCCGCAAAAGGAGGCCCGACATTGTCAGCGCAATAGCCTAGTGGATAGAGTGACGACATATGGTGCAATAGCACATCAGGGTGACCCGAGTTCGAATCCCGGCTCGAGGACATTTCCCTACCCTACACCCCTCTCTCTCTCCAACTTCGCTTCCTGTCTAAATACTGTCCTATCTAATAAAGGAAAAAAGGCCGAAAATAAATCTTAAAAAAAAAAAAAAAAAAATGGCCCGACACCATACTAATGAATTATTGCGGTCTAAAACCAGGCATTTTAGTTTCATTGTTCAACCCCTGTATGTGTTTTTCCTACTATGTAAAGCCTGGTGTATACTCGACGCGTCCGCTAGTTCGTTTGAGTGCGCGCAGCGAATGTGACATCATCGTGAAGTTTGCGGAGGTTTGCTTTGGGTGCGCGCAAGCGCGGCGGAGCGCCTAATTTTTTTCTGAAACAGTACGACTGTACAGACATCTTTATGATCCGTGATCATAGAGATAACCAGATGACCAATAATTCTTGGCTAGAAATAGCAACAGCCATGGGAAAGGAGGAAAGTTTTTGTTAAAAGGTTTGGAAAAACCGGAGGGATGAGTTTGTTAAAGCTAAAAGAGAACATGGCAAAAGTGGAGACCCAGATACACAATTACAGAATATGTTTTTCCACCAGTCACAGGTTAAACACTGATGTATATATTACAATTTAGAATTTAAAATAATTTAATAGTTACAAAACTATAATTAAGGAACCAATTATTTCTTTGATAACTGTAGAGGAATATTTGAACCTATCGGTTTACAGTATACTGATGGCCTGTTTTTCTAGGCTTTATTGGTGATGATGTTCAAGAATGTTGGACCATTACTGTATTGCCTTTTTAGCATGAGTATAGGACAGAAACTAGCCAGACAGTAATGTGTGAATTGTTGAGTGGGCTAAATCTAAAAAAACATCTGTATTTTAAGTAAGTGTGATTTTATTTTTTTGCTTTTATTCTTACCATAATAAAAAATATATTTGTAGAGTAACCCATGTTCTGTTGTCATTAATATTTTAATAAACTTTAATAGGTAAAACTGTCCAAGATATGAACAAAAGCAAGTGATGCATCAAAGTTTGATAAAAAAAAATCTTGAATGGTTATAAAAATCCTTATAATCATTAAAATTATTTATAAAAACAATAAAAATAATCAGTTTAAAAATATTGAACGATATTAATGATATGACGTAGTTCTGGAAACTTTGTACTTCTCTGTTTCTCCGTCTGACTTTACGGTCAGTGTCTTTTGACCCCCCTGTCGTTTTAAAGAATATCTCAACGGCGAACACAGCAAGTATAAAAGCCTCGTTCGTTTCGCAAGGTGCGCGCGCAGTCAGCAGAGGTGCGCGATGCGGCGCCAGGCGAAAATATAAATCTAGCTTAAGACAATGGTTTCCAGTTTTCTTCAAAACATCTGGTTTGTGTTCAACAGAAGAAAGTAACTTGTAAAAGTTTGGAACCACTTGAGGGTAAATAATTTGAGTAAATTGCTTATCACTGCAAATCATGTCATGTAGAGTGATGTTAGGACACAGAGTTACAATGTAGCCTGCTCACCTAATGTTTACGTTTGTAATATTTATATTATTTGCCAATTAATAACCACCTTATGTAGAACTCTGAATCAGTCTCATTTCAGAGTCTGCTGCTGTCCACCGCAGGTCGCATTTCGGTCACGGATGCGCACTTTGAGAGCCTTTCTGATAGAATGAATCAACTTGAGTAAATAATTAGATTTTTTGGTGAACTATCCCTTTAAGGTGCCTAATAAACGATTGCTTTTAAAACACAATCTGATCCAGCGCAAACCAGCAGCAGCCAAGAAGTTGCTTCTCAGTTCGTAAACTTCGGCTAACTACCCTTGAACTCTTGAGACTCCCATTCTAGACGATGGCGTTCGAGAGGCCATTGAATGTAACCTGACGAAGGTGGAAAACAAGCTACTTACCCGCACCATACTGTTATGAGGAATTGGCATAATTGTTTCAGATTACATCTCCTGTGGCAGAGAGCAGTGAGGAACACACTTGTCAAACAATATGGTCAGATTAGCTGTTTCTGATTGGGCGCGTATCGAAGCGATCTCCCTCATTACACACCTAAGAAAAGAAACAAAAGATCGCTTTAAAGTGACTTAATTATCCACATAAAGAACGGAGTGACAAAGCCAGTAGCTGGGCTTGAAGTGAAGGGTTAACCCTTTCGCACCGTGAAAAACTCTTTATCCACTTCACATGGTGCAGGAATCAAGCCAAGAGACCGCAGGGTGTTGAACATGAGCAAATTCACACACCGCTGATTGGCTGCCGAGAGGGGAAACTGAGCCGTTAAAGAACAAGTTTTACATGCACACACTACAGGTAAGAGCACAGGTTGTATGCTAGCAAAATTGCAAAGCGTATCCCATTTGATTACATACTGTACAAGAACAGAATTGATTCAACAAATGCAAAGTTTTAGAGATCCAAAGTTGATTCTAAAGTTTGAAATCATGAATCGACTCTCATTTAAAGTTTCAGGGAAGTCAAAATTAGTTTTTTTTTGTGTCTTAAGCTTAACTATGAGCTAGTGTGCTCCAAAACAGTGACAAAATTCACATTTAGAAGATATAAAGATCCAAAGCTTTAAGCCCTGCTCACACTGTGAGATTTCAGCCGCGATTTTGTCATCTGAGACAAATTTGGGAAATCCTAAAGATTCCTGAAATCCTGGGCTAAAATCTGTGATCTTTGATCGTTGGTTTGACATGTTCACAGACAGCCACTTTGTGCATGTTGTGATCAGATTTTCTCTCTGATGAAGTTTTGGTAGTGTCAGAAGATTTCAGACACTTTCCTGCAGTGTGACAACAGCTTTGAGCGTCAATCCAAGAACCAATAGGAGCTCCGAGTTTGATGACGCGATTCATGCGTCAATTTAAATGACCGCGGGGAAATGTCAAAACTGTTTTTTTCTTCCTGGTTTTATTATTGAGACACGCTGTGTGCAAAATTGCCGCTACAGATTGTTTACATTTGCTGTGAGGAATCATTTCAGAATGCGGGATAGTGAAAGTGTCGTGGGTGGATGACGTCAAACTCCGGGAGAGTTTTCTTCCGTGTTTGGTGCATCTTCATTGTCGTTCAGTCTGACTTTGACAGCTGAGATCATATAGTGTGACATGAGAGCCATGTTCGTGCAGTCTGACATGCTACAATCGTTCAGGATTATAAAAAAATCTCACAGTGTGAGACGGCCGGCCTTTAGGCTTGTCACTTTCGGCAAAATGAATCAGCGATTTTACATCCGTTTCTTATGAACTCTTCTGACCAATCAAATGCTCTCTAATATCTTACATGTCCTGCCCCCTTTCACTACTGCTGATGCTGAAATTGATTATTTATTCAGATGTCAAAGAGCACCTTAACTGAGGGTTTGCCATAAACACTTGCAAATATAAGAAATTAATAACCAAACTACGTTGATCCGAACTTACTGAAACGTGTGCAGCACCTCTACAGCAAACATGAGGGGGAAAATACACAGACATGCACAGTAGGGATGCCCTGAAATGAAGATTATTGTCCGAAACCGAAAACTAAAAAAAGAGGAAACCCAGGCCGCAAACCGAAACACCGAAGTAAATGATGGCAATTATTAGTACCGTTTATGGATGTGCACATCGATGCTCGAGTATCGATACTCAGAAGCTTTAATTTGGTATCGATATTTTTTTTAAGTATCGATATTTGAACTATATTTTAATAATTTCTGCATACTTAAATGTTTTAGCGCTGTGTACAGGATTGTCAGTATCGATATTTGAACTATATTTTAATAATTTCTGCATACTTAAATGTTTTAGCGCTGTGTACAGGATTGTCAGTGACGCTTTGTATACAAGACGTTACACCAGTCAATCTGCGGCAGAACGTGACGTGAGCGATCATGTGCCTTTCAGATAACTTGCGTACTCAGCACACGCAAGTCGCGCACCTCGGCATTACGTAATGACACGATGGCAGAGAGGTAACGCAGCGTGTTGAGGTGCTCATCGGATGAAAAAGCGTTGCACGAGCAATATTTGTAAAAAGAAATTCAAACACAGCAACTATACAAGCAGCCTTTATAAACACGTACAGACAACATACCCTGAAACCTATAAAGAAGCGGAACAAAAACAAGCTGCCCAGTGTTCCTCTGCTCAGTCTCCCTCTGTCCGACAAAAGACATTATAGGAGTTTTTAAGGAGGCAAACCCCTTCTCTCTCTCGTTCTCTCTCTCTCTCTCTCGCTCTCAATTTAATTCAGTAATTGCTTTATTGGCATGACAAATGTTTTGTCAAAGCATTTATAAAGTTTAAATATATACACACACACACACATAGTAAACAGCAAATATTAGTATAGTATTATAATATATAGTATAATAATAATAATAATAATAATAATAAATACAAATATATAAATAAAATAATAAATCAGAAAATAAAATCACCTCTCTTTTTCTCTCTCGTTACCAGTAGGTGAATAAGAATAAATAAAAGTGTGTGTATTTGTGCAGTGTGTGAAAGAAATTAGGAAGATAATGCTGACTCGCAGGGGGAGTATCACAATGGAGTGTCAGTCAAAACACTTGAAACAAGATCCATTTTGTTGGATTTTATTCACCAATGCCAGTACATATCTCTTCACATGTGGTATCAGACTGGTTTCTAAATCATAAATACATAAAGACAGACCAAACAAATCAATAAAAATAATCCATGAATAAACAAGAAACTGCATATACAAACAATACTTCATAAATAAACAAAACATAACTCACAGTTGAACGCAGTCACAACAACATATGAGGAGTCCAGAGCAGTGAAAGGCCAGTGCATACTGCTCCTCTGAAGCTACACCATTTAAAGGGGGCTGATGATTAGAGTGATGAGGTGCAGCTGTGAACAATGCGGTAGGCCTTCAATGCGTGCATCAGAGAGGTTCAAGAAATAGTGGGCAGGGCTTCAGGGAGCATGTCACAAAGATTTTCTACAGTGTGTATATACAGTATTTACATGTAATGATTTTTTTTCAATTAACATTATTTTGAAAAATTACATTAATATTTGAACTAATAAGTGGTATCGATATCGGTATCGTAAAAATTTTAACAAAAAGTATCGGTATCGTATCGCATTAAAAAATTGTGGTATCGCCCATCCCTAGTACTTTTACATTTATGGCTATGACTGTGTACTAACCGTACTAAAGTCAAGGCATTGCAATTGCATAAATCAGTATCAAAGTGTCAAAGAATGAATTAATTACAAATTATGACAAATATTTATTTAGCACAATGCAAAAATGGGTTATCACTTCTGCGGATGGGGACTACAGACAAATAACATCTAGCTGTTGATTGGTTGAGCCTGTCGTCTGACTGACATTTGAGAGAGTGTATTTAAATAGGGCCAGTGGATAAATTAACATTTTTGCATATAGTAGCCTAAGTCAGAACAGAATAGCCTACCTAATTATAATTTGAGGAACTTTCTTGTGGGATTTCACTGAACATGTTAGACAACGAGGGAGCATGCTCCTTATTCTAGTGCACGCTGCTTTAATTCCACATCCAAGTAATAATCTTTTTATTGTGGATCAAGTACAGTCATGATGATGTGCAAAGGATCCGAACAAAACAAATAGACACACCGCAAATATGCTGCTTCAGGCTTCACGTGGAGGCCACGGTTTCATCACAACTACTGTTTCAGCCACTTTGTTTTGGTGATAAAAAGCTTTCGCCGAAAAATATCCGTGGCCAAATATTCGGTGCATCCCTAATACACAGTATAAAGGAAACGGAGATCCGAAATTGAATCGGTAACTCACTTTTTTTTAGACAGTGTAATTATAATATGAATACAAAAACATATCTGACTGGCAGAGTTAAGCCGCGGTCACACTGGACTTTCCTCTACATAGACTTCCATTCATATGCACGCGAATGCGTCAGACCGGAAACGCAGGGTCATGCGTCGAGTTTCGCAGGTTGCTGCAGTGCAAAGTTCAAGCTTGGTGAACTCTGACCTGCGAAATCGCATCACTTGACTGCGTAAGACCAATCCAGGATCAAAACATGACCTCTCTGGACAGAAATTTAAAACATGGAGCAATCGCTCGCTTTTTTAATGTCTAATCATCTTGTTTAATCCCGCCCCTTTTCGCAGCGCCGTACGACAGAATTTCGCAAGCTCAAACTCTAGTGTGACTTCGGCTTTATGCTATAGACTAATCATGATTGGCTGTTTTTTAAAAGGGGGAGGGGCTACTTTATCTCCCACCTTGTCTTCTTGTTTCAGTTAAAATTACGTCAAACAACGTTAAATGAGGGCAACCCAGTGGCGCAGTAGGTAGTGCTGTTGCCTCACAGCAAGAACGTCGCTGGGTCGCAGGTTCGAACCTCGGCTGGGCTGGGTCAGTTGGCGTTTCTGTGTGGAGTTTGCATGTTCTCCCTGGGTTCGCGTGGGTTTCCTCCGGGTGCTCCGGTTTCCCCCACAGTCCAAAGACATGCAGTACAGGTGAATTGGGTAAGCTAAATTGTCCATAGTGTATGAGTGTGAATGTGTGTGTGGAAGTTCCCAGAGATGGGTTGCGGCTGGAAGGGCATCCGCTGCGTAAAATCATGCTGGATAAGTTGGCGGTTCATTCCGCTGTGGCGACCCCGCAAGGGACAAAGCCGACAAGAAAATGAATGAATGAATGAACGTTAAATGAAAATGTAAATTTCAATGGAGTTCTCGGAACATTGGAGGCTTTTTATTGGCACTGTAGCTTACATTTAGAACTCGTCTACATTTAGCGATACAGTGCTTGCAGTATAGCGTTGTTTTCCAATATTTTAGGTGCCCAAACTCAGTCCTGAATGGCTGGTGTCCTGAAGAGTTTAGCCTAAGACTGTAAAGAAAAGTACTAAAAAATCCAGTCCACAATTACTTTTTATATTGTAAATGTCATTTTTTTTCACCAAATCAGTGACATCATTTGTGAATTTGGCATTTAAAGAGTTAAAATCCTGTAAATTTCGTAATTAAATTGTAAATTTCAATTTAATAGTTTTGATCAGGACTCAGGTTGATTAACAGATTTATGCAAAAACAATTGTAAAAAAATATTAATCTGATACATTTTTACAGCATTTTAATTCAGTGGATGTTTTCATCTCGAACATTACAAAAGAGTAGCACAAGGGTTAAATGATTTAAGCAAATTGCTGCAATATAACAAAATGAAAAATTTAAGAGGGTCTGAATACTTTTCATACCCACTGTACAAGTTCAGAATGCACTGACGTAAACAGCAGTTTAAAGGCCCGTTCTCACCGGGATGCTATTTGCTCGCTTTTCCCATAGACGTTTAACGCCTTGTAACTAAATAAAGGGCAGCAATGTGATCTTGCACACCAACACGCAAAACGCCAGGCGTAACAGCGTGCTTTTTTAAAGAAACACCTCATGCTCGTTGTTTTTTTTTTTTTTTGCACGGCATCAAAACCTTCTCCACCAATCAGATTGGCACTTTTGTTCGCGTGCAAGGAGCTGCTGAAGTTACAGTAAACCGCACTTGGAAACGCTCAAGCGCAACACTGTCAATTTGAGCGCACATTAAAGAAGATGCCCAGAGGTGATATGAACGTGGAGCTGCTTATTGCACTGGTGAACAATAATCATTTCTTCATCGCTAGAGCTGGAGCTGCTACTTGAACCATCCATGCTTGTACGAATCACCAGTAACTTTAACAACAAGCGTGTCAACTTTCTGCCTTCTTCTTCTGTGTTACAAGCGGGTGTCAGAAGCTAAAAGTTGTGTAGCGCCATCTAACGTCAAGGAGTGAAAATCGCCAGTGAAAATCGCTTGGGTTTTAATCCGGAAAAATGTCTCGAAAAACGCTGACGATAAACACAAACGAAAAGCATCCCGGTGTGTACGAGTCTTGATTCAGGGGATGTTTTCATCTCTAACATATAAAAAGGGTAATAAATTTGAACAGTGCACAAGGGTTAAGCGATATTTGTTTTGGATCGTCTATAGAAAAAACCACTGTTATACAGTCACTTGCCTAATTACCATAACTTTAACCTGATTAGCCTAGTTTAGCCTTTAAATGTCACTTTAAGCTGAATACTAGCATCTTGAAGAATATCTAGTCAAATATTATGTGCTGTCATCATGACAGATATCAGTTATTAGAAATGAGCAGGGCCAGACGGAATCTGCGGATGTTTTTTGCCATTTCTACTGAGAATTTTGGTAAAAATCTGCGGATTTCTGCGGAATTATTTTGGGAGTATCATAACTAAAACCTTAATATGTGAAATAAAAAATAATACCTTTTTAACATTTATTTAATGTTTAAAATGCAAATTCAATTAGATCCACTGTATTTGGTAAACAAAGCAAGTCTCTCATATACAGGGCCGGAGCAAGCCGAACTGCCGCTCTAGGCAAAGGACTATCACGCCGCCCTCAACCCGAAAGTGAAAACGAAAGTGACCAGTTCATAAAGTGAGGACGTGTTGATGTTGCGGATGAAAGTCAGTACGTTGGGTTGGGCGGCGGGGTGCGTTTGCCGCCCTCACTATGATGCTGGACCCCTATTATGCTAGTGTTGTGTTGAAGTAGCGGATAAAAGACAGTATGTAGGTTGGGCGGCGGGGGCGCGTTTGCCGCCCTCACTATTATGCCACCCTAGGCGGCCGTCGCCTCTATGGACGCGCCGGCCCTGCTCATATAATATATCTACTAAAAGACAGAAAATATTACTGTACAAACTACTTTGTACCTAAATCAGATGAACATTTTCATATTAGTCAATAATATTACTGTAATTAATTTAAAAACTGAAAAAAATATATAGATTTACACACAAAAAATGATGGGCTAAAAATCTGCAGAAATCTGCGTGTGCAGATTACGTGTGGGCCTAGAAGTGAGTTATTAAAACTACTATGTTTAGAAATGTGTTGAAAGAAATCTTTTTTCTGTTAAACAGAAATTTAGGAAAAATATTTAGGAGGGATAATAATTCAGCCTTCAAATGTACGTGGGAGTTTTTTGTAAATCATGGTAAACGACTGTATCTCGAATATGTAGAAGAGTGTTTTTTTGTGGATGAGGGTTAATTGATTTAGGCTCAGGTTGAACGTCTCCACTCGAGTGCTTTTAGAGCGGCTAATAAAGATCCAGCACACTCTCATTGTGAAGGTCCATCAAATGTCACGCGTGTTATGCTGGCGAAATTGCATTTCAGTCTGTTCAGAGACAGACGAAGACTATTTTAACATAAAATGCAAAGCAATCATATGATAGCGTCACTGGAAATGAATACCTGTGTGTGGAGTTCGTATTAACTTGTCAACTGTACCTAGATGTCCAAGAAGTACAATTCACAGAAGAGTAGGACTGCGGGGCATGTTATTACTGCAGGAAACACACACACACACACAGAAAGAAAATGGCGACTTAATAAAACATCACTGAAAGTGGAAGAAAAGGTAGAGAGTGCCAACAACTGGGTACTGTAATTGTGCATAGCAGATTTACCAGAAGCATACCTGTCAACATTGGGATGTAAAAATAAGGGATACCCCCCCCCCCCCCCCCATCCCCCCCCCCAAAAAAAAATAAATAAATAAATAAATAAATAAATAAAAATGTTCATCTGGAGCTGTTTCATTGTAAATAAACTTCTGAAACGATCAGAAATACGTTTTTATTATTATTTACAAAGGATATAATATTTAGCATACATTAGAAAAAGTTGCAAATAAATTAGCAAACAGTTCAGCTCATTAAAACTATTAGCTATTATAAAGAAATAGAATCAAGTTATCAAATCTCATGTTTTCTTCACTGTATAATTTAAACATTCTGATTAAAGAGCAGCGAATGAATCTCTCATTTAGATTGTTTTTGGTTTGATTACATTAAATAACAGAACTGTCACTTTAAAACTGCACAGATCTATAATGAAAGCATTTACTGTTTTCCTAACGGTTTATGCTCATTTAAGACAAAATTTGTAGTGTTTAAAAGAAAACCCAACAAGATCGACATGTCTAGAATAGATGTTGTTGTTATTATAATTATTATTCATTCATTTATTTTCTTTTCGGCTTAGTCTCTTTATTAATCTGGGGTCGGCATAGCGGAATGAACCGCTATTACTATTATTATCATTATTATTATTATGATGATGTGTATATGTATGTTCAAACACGCACCCAAAACCCAGTGTCCACTTGAGCTCAGCATCAAATCGCGTACGTACAGAATCCGCTTGGGAAACAGCGTCTATTATCACTATGGAGAGCATCAGCTGACAGTCATGCATCTTTATATGAACTGACTGTTTTGAGGAT
>LR812527.1:3819856-3872356 GCA_903798195.1 Danio kyathit | reverse complement strand
ACTGGGTTGCAGCTGGAAGAGCATCCGCTGTGTAAAACATATGCTGGAATAGTTAGTGGTTCATTCCACTGTGACGACCTCTGATTAATAAGGGACTAAGCCTGAGGAAAATGAATGAATGAATGAATGAATGAATTCTCTTCATGAAAAGCATCAGGATTGGTTGAATGTTGTCGACAGCAGTGATTGGCTCCTCCAGGGAAACACTAAAATCCCACATCTGCATATGGATGAATGTATCTGCGTGTGTGTGTGGACATATGGACAGTGAGCTGTGTTTTCCCTGTGAGGGATGGTGGAATGTGCAGGGGTAAATTGTAAGTGGCAAAACAAATAATAAGGAAAGGCATAAAATCTCACAAACACTGAACTGATCAGACAATTACAAACCATCTGGCCTGTTAAACCCAATCTGCTGGACGAGCCCTCACACCAGCTCAATCGACAGTCACTGACGCAAGACAGCTCCGCATCTGGAGGAACACGCACACACTGACACACATACACACATACAGTGACACAAGACAGCTCCGCATCTGGAGGAACACGCACACACTGACACACATACACACATACAGTGACACAAGACAGCTCTGCATCTGGAGTGTTTAATGTTTGCTAAAAACGTCACCAAGAAGACTTTTTCACTTACTGTATATGCACAGACACACACACGCACACACACACACACAGACTCAGGGAAGAAAGACACACTGCATGTTTGGAAAGGTATGTGTGCAAATGAGTTATTTGCTAAGACTTAGACTCATTAATGTTGTTTTAGTGTATGTAAATAATAATATTGTCCGCATCAGACCACAAACATACAGCGGGCACTCAGAGCTGAAGCACACACTGATTGTCCAGTCCTGAGCCAATCAGGCTAATCATCAAAACATTAATTATACATCTTTACTACGTGGGAAATTAATATAAGCACAAAAGCAGTGCCCTGGGTGTTCAGTAAAGCTGCTCTCTGTTTACCACTACTGAGAGGAATAAATATATCAATGTTGTGCTATTTCAGGCTCGCCACTTTCAGGCCTCTCTAAAAGCGAAAGAGAAAATTGAGTGTTTCAGTGAGAAACAATGGGTTTAGATTTATTCAATTCAATATTAAAGGGGAGCTATTATCATAGACTGTAAAATATATGGACGTAGTATCCGTGACGTCACCCATAGGTTTATGAAGAACCCAAAAGAAGCCACCAGAAGGCGTGGCCGAGCGTCGCCATTTTGTTCGCGCATCATCGCACCAACCCCGGGCATACCATACAAGAGCAAAGAGGCGGAGCGTGAGCGGAGCTACAGAGGCATGCTGCTTAGACGGGCTATCTTAAGGGAGAAACGCTTAATACTTCATCACCTGCGACTCGTTTGTGTTCTGACCACATGTGGTTGTTTGTACACTTTATCAATAAAGTGTTTAGACTTTTAAAAACACTGTTTCATAAGCAACGTCATAAGCGCAATGCTTAGTGGCTCAATGCATTACACATTGAGCCACTAAGCATTGTTCTTATGACGTTTTTCAACAGGAGGAAAGTGCGAATTACTTCCAAACACTTCAGATATAGTCTGTGTTAGTAAATGCAAGGCTAATTATGAAGTCCAGGCAGAACACTGTATGACAACGCTTCAGATGACTGTTCTAGAGCCTACAGCTAATCAATCTGTCAGATTCTGGAGTGCATTACAGCTCTAAAGAACATTATAAATGATAAATGATCTTAAATAAAACAAATACATTCATAGAGATGGTATATAATTTCACTCCCCTGGCAAATGGAGGCCATGTGAATGGTTTGTGAGCACAATTAAGTGCACACAGCATGCTATATCATCTGATAATTGTAAGAAATAATTCCAAAAGCCAACTGACTGTGTAAAGTCACATAAAACAACACAAAAATATGATGAATATGCCGAGCTCAGCGGCTAATCAGCTGTAATCAGCTGAGGTGAAGTGACGGCGACCAGCGAGACCTAGCTGTCACTCAAGTGGCCACGCCCTTAATTATGCAAACTTAATATAACCTAATATAAAGGAAACGGATGAGTTATAAAAAAATTCACCCCCTCACAGTTGTCACAAAGGGTAATATTAGCTATATGAACCAAAATCTTTCTTTGTACCAGGCTGTAAACACCTTTTTTTCTGCTGTAAAGTCGGCCATTCTAACAGTGGGCTCAATAGAAATTTGTTCTATCATAGAGCCAGGACTAGAGGAATTTCGATGAATTGCAGTTTCAGTTAGTTCCGTATTGGCTTCCCGAGGGAGAGCGGGAGGTTGCCGCTTGGCTATTATGCAAAAATCATCTTTATAAGGGGTTTAAACACAGTTGTGCGGCAACAGTGTCTGAATATAAGCAGCTTCTAATGGTCAAAATGTATTGATTAAATTGTTCATAATCACTCTTGATAAAAACAGAAACTGCAGAAACACTCTGATTGACGTTCTCCTGTTGTACGCGTCATCAGTAGGCGAAAGCCCCGCCCACTAGTGACCATCTCTCCCTCATTAAAATAGGACTTGTATCTGCCACAATGCTGACACGCAGGCATTTGTAGCTCCGCCCTCTTTTGAGCACAATTTCATTTGAATTTAAAGCGACAGTCACCAAAACGCCACAATTAGGATCAAAGCCTAAACGGGGCAGTTTTAGAGAGGTATAAAACATTATCTGTGTGGTATTTTGAAATGAAACTTCACACACACACACACACACACACACTCTAGGGACCTGTTTTAAAATGATTAAGGCATTGTGAATAAATATGTAATTAACTTGTTGTCAAGTAGGTCAATACAGTCTCCCAGACTCACATTCAATTCAAGTATACTTATTTTGATATTATGACTTGATTTTGACATTTTGTTGATTATAAGTTACATTGCAAGTATACATGGCAACTAGTTCTCATTGGAGTATTAGTAGACTGTTTGGTTAAGGTTAGGTTTAAGGTTAGTGTAAGTTGACGTACTAATACTAATATCCAGTGGTCTCCAACCTTTTTTTCACTGAGGACCGGTCAACGCTTGACAATATTACTGTGGACAGGGGGAGAGGCGGGGGGTGGTGGATGTTGTTAGGATGACAAGGTGACAAAACTTGCTGCAAGAAAATTACAAAGCACTGGAGTGCTTGGGTGCTCTGTGTTTGAGATAAATGTGCATATTCCATACAAAGTATGTAGCTGATTGGTCAGTTGTTGTCACGTGACTCGTGGTGCGCTTGTGGCATTTACTCAACTGGTTGCATCTGAAAAGCGTAAGCCGCACACCTCCATTGGTAATAACGACCTTGCGCGAACTCTAGAAAAGACGCAATATTCAAATGGCCCTTCATTTGCGACCTCAAGCAGTTGATCTTCTTGCACAGACATTGTGGATTCACCTGATTTGTTGATGAATGGGTTGCGGATCCATTTCTTAGCAGTTCGCGGGTCCTTCACTGGGCCTTTTCCTGCTCGCAAATAAACTTTCCAAAGTTTCTTACTCATTTTGCTGCTTGTGGGTTAAATTTTGGCGCTCAAGTGATCGAGATGTAACCGAGAGACAGGGCTTGACATTAACTTTTTTGATCACCAGCCACAGTGGCTAGTAGTTTTCCAACGTTACTAGCCACTCTGCATTTTCACTAGCCACAATTTTGTTGTTGGGAAAATATTTTTATTTGCATAAATATGACTTTGACATGCTAAAATGACTTGATGTAGATTTTGTGTGTTGTCCACATGCCTCCTCATTCATTTCACGTTTTGTGTATTGTGTATGAGCAAATGGGTCATGGTTTCATAGTGTTATACTGCAAACAGTTTTTATTTTACATGACTTTTCAGAACTCAAAATTAAGGATTTACCAAATTTATCTTATTTTACCACACCAAACAATAATTATTTTATTTTTTAAAAATGTGTCAAAACAAGCTGAATATAGCTGTATATTATACTTTTTATTTAACAAAACATTTCTTAAAAAAAAAAAAAAAAAAAAAAAAACAATTGACTTTTAAAAATAATTATTGTCATGTATCAATGCGCAATAATCTGTCCTCACTAAAAGTCTCTCAGATCAGCAGTTAACTACACATACAAGGAGAGTTAATCTCATATTAAAGCAATGTTGTTGTAAAAAAGTAATAATTAAACCCTATTAACAAAAATAACCGTAGGCAAAAGAAAGCAGGTGAAAAACTGTGTGTGATAATGAAAGGATGATCACACGGTTAAGGCCAATTAATAATCTGTTCAAAGCGAAAGCAACCGGTGCTGCTTACAAAAAGACATATTTGGAGCTCTTGAAAGCAGCAAGACTGTGAGTGCATTAGCATGACTTTTTGTCTGGTCTATATGAAAGAGAACCGATCACAGTTGCGTTTCAGGCACGGTTGCTTCAAGCAAGAAAACAGGAGTGCGCACGCGTTTTAGTCGCGCGCATCGCATCAGCATTAGTTATTCACCTGCTTTCTATTGCTCCCGCGAACGCAATTATTTTTGTAAGTTGTGCTGTTTCTCGATTCTAAGATCACATTTGCACTCATATTGGGTCATCCTTATAGTCGAACCCTGCTTTTAAGAAAACCACAATTTAAAATTATTTTCAACCAGTGGCTAATGGCTAGTTAGAGTGTCTGTCTTACCCGCCAAAGCTGTAATCTACCCGCATTTGGCGGGTTGGCGGGTGTTAATGTTAAGCCCTGCCGAGAGAATACAGTAATTTTTTTAAATAAACCATTTTCAAAGTAAAAGATCGTTCAGACTCAGATAATAAATAAAACGGAAATAATTAATGACTTCTTGTGCGCTACCAATTGATTAAGACTAAATTAAGTGGTACTGTATTTTGTTGATTATTTTTACTATTTTTAATTGTTTTCTGAAGTGTATTTCTTTTTCACCAGAGTAATAACAGTTACTCTATAACCAGTGTACAAACTAACACAGCAGTGTAAAAAAGTGTCCCCCCTTACTGATTTCATTTTTTTTATGTTTGTCACATTTTAAAGTTTCAGACTGTCAAACTAATTTAAATATGAGACAAAGACAACACAAGCAAACACATCATGCAGTTTTGTTGTAATTCAGCAACATTGGTGGGTTTTGGAGAATTAACTGACATTTTATGAGCCAAAGCACACAAGCAAGTCCACTTCCGAATGGCTGAAGAACAACGAAATCAAGACTTTGGAGTGGCCTAGTCAAAGTCCTGACCTGAATCCTATTGAGATGATTAAAAGGGTGATTCATACTTAAAAACTCTCCAATGTGGCTGAATTGTAACAATTCTCCAAAGACAAGTGGCCCAAAATTCCTCCACAGAGCTAAGACCTAAGGTCGTACTCACACTATGTACAGTTGCATTGAACCGGGCCAAAGCACGATTGTCCCCCCCTCCCGTCTCCCCCGACGGCCACACTCACATTACATTCGGGCCTGGGCACGCTTTCGTCATCGATGACGCGCTGTTCAGAAGCGCTCTCGCTCAGCACAGTGGAGATTTCTTTAGTTATATCGTTTAAGTTGTTTGATATGCGGTGACACGCAGTCTAATATTTCGCCGAACAGATCAGCCACTTTTAACGCTCATAAACAATCATAAAGTCCTCGTGCTGCAGGAATTAGGAGGGTTGCTGAAGGTGCAGCTGTGGTGCAGTGAGGGGTTTGTGTCTTTAATAAACTACGACAGTTTGCGTTCATTGAACAGTAAGAATGATTAATTAATCCATATCAAACAGTCCCTTAGAAGTCACGTCTCGCTTTCAGTTTCAGGCTTAGGCATGTTTTGCACTCACACTGCAAGCGTACCGCGCCAAAGCCCAAGTGAACCGCGCTCAGGCCCACCTCTTCCAACCGGGCCAGGGCCGGCCAAGTGTACCGTGCCTGAGCTCGATTCAGAGCACTCACACTTCTCAAACGATCCGGGAAACGGGCCTGGGCACGGTTCGGATAGCATAGTCTGAGTACGCCCTAAGAGCGGCCCAAACAGTTATAAGATTTCGGGGGCAAACACTTTTTCATACAGGGCTATGTAGAGAGCCCTATGTAGAGTATTTTGTTTTCCCTTAATAATAAAATACGTCATTTCAAAACTGCATAATGTGTTTAGTTGTGTTATTTTTGACGTATTTGAAATGATGTTTTGAAAATATGACAAACATGCAAAATAAAAAAACAGGGTCAAACATTTTTCTCACCACTGTACATGATAGAAACAATGATGCATGGTAAATGGTAGGTGGAAAATCATCTTTTCCAAACGTGCACAATGTCTTTGTGAAGGGCAAATGAATGAAAAGAGAGGAAAACGACCATCGTAATGATTGACACCTTTAGACCGATGACGGAAAAATGACACATGAAATGCATTTGAGGAAGGTTCCCATATTTTCTTTTCAGAAGGACAGAAGGGGAGAAAAACACAAGAGCAGGAGAGCAAAATTGCAGAGGCCGCATTTAAGTGTTAAATGAACAGTGATCTGAATAGCAAGTGTGTGTGTGTGTGTGTATGTACGTTTATATGTGTGTATGTGAGTTTATGTGTGCATGTATGTTTGTGCATGTGTGTACATTCACCGGTCACTTTATTAGGTACACCTGTCCAACTGCTCGTTAATGCAAATGTCTAATCAGCCAATCACATGGCAGCATGTAGACATTGTCAAGACGATCTGCTGCAGTTCAAAGCGAGCATCAGAATGGGGAAGAAGGGTGATTTAAGTGACTTTGAGCGTGGCATGGTTGTTAGTGCCAGACGGGCTGGTCTGAGTATTTCAGAAACTACTGATCTACTGGGATTTTCACGCACAACCATCTCTAGGGTTTACAGAGAATGGTCTGAACAAGAGAAAATATCCAGTGAGCGGCAGTTCTGTGGGCGCAAATGCCTTGTTGATACCAGAGGACAGAGGGGAATGGCTAGACTGTCCAAGAGTGTCTGCGTGCATGTTTATGTTGGTGTGCATGTGTATAAGTGTGTGTGTGCAACTGTGTCCATAAGTGTGCGTGCATCTGTATATGTGTGTGCGCATGCATGTTTGTGTCTGCGACGGTGTGTGTGTGAGGTGCAGCTGTGGCGTTGTAATAGGTGCTGTAATTGTATGATGACAGTGTGTCTGTGTGTATTCTGCACTCTCCTGGGTATTGTGATCATCTTTGACAGGTGATGCTGCTCCTCCGGCAAACAGCTTCATCTCCGAGCTGCGCTTATTTTTCCATATAAACACGCACACACACACACACACACACACACACACACACACACACACACACACACACACACACACACACACACACACACACACACACACACAAACACACACACACACACACACACACACACACACACACTCTCTCTCTCTCACTGTCACCAGCTGAGCAATGCATTCTCAAATGCACACAATGATATTTGAAGCAGTGTGAGCTCTTCTACCATCCGCCTAAATGCACAAGCGAGACACTAAATGCAAACATGCTGTCAGAGGAAAACACACACACACACACACACATACACACACACAAATGCATCTTTATCTCCGTCTACATTATTCCCCTAAAGTCCTGTTCATGTGTTTCTGTGAAAGCCTTTAATGAGGAGCAGAATGACACCTCCACAAGGCTGTAATTAGCCATTTTGCCACTGACCTCCAACTTCATAACATTCAACCCTAAACACTGAACAGAAGCGAGCTCAACGGCTGTTGCAAAAAAAATTTAAATAAATAAATGTTTTGAACGCAAATTTCAATCATTCATTTTCCTTCGGCTTAGTATTCACCGCGGCGGAATGAACCACCAACTTATCCAGCGTATGTTTTACACAGCGGATGCTCTTCCAGCTGCAACCCAGTACTGGGAAACACCCATACACACTCATTCACACAAACTACGGCCAATTTAGCTTATTCAATACCCCTAAAGCGCATGTGCGGGAAACCGCAGCACCCAGAGGAAACCTACGCCAACACGGGGAGAACATGTAAACTCAACACACAAATGCCAACTGACGCAGCCGGGACTCAAACCAGCGACTTTCTTGCTGTGAGGCGACAGTGCTAACCACTGAGCCACCGTGTCGCCCTAAAAGCAAAACGTCATTCATTCATTCATTTTCTTGTCGGCTTTGTCCCTTGCGGGGTCGCCACAGCGAAATGAACCGCCAACTTATCCAGCACGATTTTACGCAGCGGATGCCCTTCCAGCCGCAACCCATCTCTGGGAACTTCCACACACACACATTCACACTCATACACTACGGACAATTTAGCTTACCCAATTCACCTGTACTGCATGTCTTTGGACTGTGGGGGAAACCGGAGCACCCGGAGGAAACCCACGCAAACGCAGGGAGAACATGCAAACTCCACACAGAAACGCCAACTGACCCAGCCCAGCCGAGGTTCGAACCTGCGACCCAGCGACGTTCTTGCTGTGAGGCAACAGCAGCAAAACGTCATTGTATAGTTTTATTATATTCATTACAAGGCACAGTGAAACCGAGTGAGACTGATGCATGACTTTAAATACAACATGACTTTTTTTTGTCTGCATGTATTTATACTAAAATGTAATATTTATCCCTTATAATTAAATAGAAAATCAGGCGAATAACTGCAAAAATAACCCATTCAATAAGCTGGCTACAGGCCTGACAGTGTAACGTTAAAAGAATGTTTATTAACTGATAAAGAGAAAGTTTAATAAAGACTTGCGTTTATTTTAGCCGTAGTGCAAATGAAACATGTCTCATATAGGAGTATTAATATAAGATGGAGCACAGGCTGGAGTTTTTCTGAACTGTTTCAACCAAAATTGCACCTGTTACTCTGAGAGATCAGGAGAACTGTAAAGCAGGGATCATATACTTTGTATTTAGCTGTTTATTCTGCTTTGAAGCAGGGAAAACACGAGCATTAACGCCATTATCATGATGGACTCATTCAGTAGCGAACTCAAGTTTATGTGGCTTACACTTTTCATTGAAAAAGCTCTTTATGTCCTTTGCTGTCGCCATCCTCACCTGTGTGTGTCACACACCTCACACACCTCAGTCTTGCACGGGGAATTCACCTGCGCTGTTTTGGCGCTGCTTTCCTGAACGCAGCTACAGTCGCTCACATAGGTCTAGGTTAATATTGACAGCGTGATTTTTTTTTTAAGTTAATTAAATTATTGGTGGGGACATTTCAATATTTGGTCCCCCTCCGCGTCCCCTCCGTCCATGCTAAATCTACGCCCCTGCTTTTTAGCAAGACGCTCCTCATGCAGCCGTTCGCGCTTTCCTGTTTGGTATTGTGGGCGTTTCGCATAGTTCAGTTGCACAATTCTGATTGGGCAGTACGAACGTGTGCTCACTCAATTGGCTAGTAAGACTGTCACACACAGACAACTGTCACACAGACGCCAGTCATGCATTTGCTCTGAGCGTGGGAAGTCCTCTTGCGATTACCTAATCGCAACGTTCCAAATCGCGATTGCGATTCGATTTCAATTAATTGCACAGCCCTAGTGTGGACCACTATTTTCTTTTAGATCTTCACAATTTTGGAATCCAGTCGGGGGCCGGATTGAACGGCTCAGCGGGCCGCCAGTTGATGATCACTGATATAGACCATTCCAGTGTGGTGATGTCATTGGCTCATGAACATTTCCAGCTTGTCAAACGATTTCATAACAAGAGGCAATTCAATCATATCTTAATGTTAAAGTGGTCCTATTATGCCCCTTTTTTATGAGTGCATTTTGAAGTGCAAAATGTGACAACGAAAACCCTGTACTGTTGCCCACCTTAAGACTTGTTTGCAGGAAGAATGGGACCAAATTACACTTCATCACTTTAGTCCCTAAACGTCTTTTAAGGGTTGTGAAAAAGAATGGCAACATTACAAAGTGGTAAATGCTTTAGTGTCCCAACTTTCTTTAAAATGATTTGCAAGAACCAAAATTGGATTATGTGTTTATTTAGAAAAAAAAAATAATAATAAATGAGAAACTCATTAAATATCGGTTGTTGTATTGTCTGTAATGAAATACACGTCAAAGTAAATTTAGAAATCACCACTTTATTTTTTTATTTGCATTTTCTTTTTTAAATGTTACTTTAAGATAAATACTAGTATCGTGAAAAATATCTAGTCAAATATTTTGTGCTGTCATCACGTAAATTTAGAAATCACTACTTTATTTTTTTTATTTGCATTTTCTTTTTTAAATGTCACTTTAAGATAAATACTAGTATTTAGTCTTGAAAAATATCTAGTCAAATATTTTGTGCTGTCATCATGGCAGATAAAAGAAATCAGTTGTTGTAGGGCCAGACGGAATCTGCGGACGTTTTTTGCAATTTCTGCGGAGAATTTTGGTAAAAATCTGCAGATTTCTGCGAAATTATTTTGGGAGTCTCATAACTAAAACCTTAATATGTTAAATATGTGTAATTTAAAAACTGAAAAAAATCTGATTTACACACATTTACTCAAGTAAATAAACAGAATTAATGATGGGCTAAAATTCTGCGGAGTTCTGCGGAATTCTGCGGAAAATCTGCGGAATTCTGCGGAAAATCTGCGGAAAATCTGCGGAATTCTGCACGCACAGATTCCGTGTGGGCCTAGTTATTAGAAATGAGTATGTGTTGAAAAAAAAATCCCTCCGTTAAACAGAAATGGAGGAAAACATATACTGGGTGGCTAATAATTCTGACTTCAACTGTATAAATAAAAACGGCAGTACACCAGGAGTCATAAAACATGCAGCGAGCCTCAATACCCGCGGCACGACATCCACTCCCATATCTGTGTATTACCACAGAAAGACTTTAAATGCTTTCTGCGCTCACGCGACAGGACACAATGCGACAAAACGCGAATCTGATGGCATCTATTGAGAGCCCTTATTGAGAAGTGTCTGAGGAGGCGCTGATGCATATTTATGGAGGATTTTGCAAGTGAATACAAAAGGTGTGTGGATTAGAGGAGGAGGCCTGTACGCTAGTGTCCTGCGGCGGCTCTGCGCTTTATCTGATCTCTCACACACACACACACTGCAGCCTTATCTTTACCCACACTCTCAGAGTTTACAATTTCTCGCTTCACTGGAGCTTGAGCAGGGCTTGTTAGAGCAACAAAGAGAGCGAGGGACAGAAAGAGGTCTATGGCGAGCACAAAGCGGCACTCATCTCTCTGGACAGAGCGTTTCCGTTCCTGATAACGGCCCAGAAATACACCGAAATACTGTCAGATATCGCAGCCGGCTAAACTGACCCACTGGCTAATGATAGCAACTCCTGGAGAAAGGGAAGCTATCAGTTAGCATTAAAAAAAACCTGCTCATGTTTGTTTTCAAAGGCGAAATCTTTAGTTCGGGGAAGTTTTTATTATTATTATTAGACTTATCAGATAATAATCAAGATAATCAATCAGTTATTGTTATTAGCCAACTAGAGAAAGGAAGCTATCGGTTAGCTTTAGCTAATAAAACCTGTTCTGACTTGATTTAAAATGTGATATCTTTACTTTGGGAAAGTTTATTATTATTATAATTATTATTATTAGTCAATCAGATAATTGATAATTATCAAGATAATCAATCAATTATTATTATTAGCTAATTAGAGAAAGAAAGCTATAGGTTTCCATTAGCGGTCACAAAAAACCTGGTCGTATTTGATTTGAAATGTGAAATCTTTACCTTGAGAAAGTGTATTATTATTGTTAATAGCCAATCAAATCATTGATAATCATCAAGATAATCAATCATTTATTATTATTATTATTATTAGCCAATTACAGAAAAGAAGCTATCGGTTAGTATTAGCTCTCACAAATAAAACTTGCTTAGATTTTATTTGAAATGTGACATCTTTACTTTGGAAAAGTTTTTATTATTATTATTATTATTATTATTATTAGCCAATCAGATAATTAAAAATTATCAAGATAATCAATCTATTATCATTATTAGCCAATTAGAGCACGGAAGCTATCGGTGGAAGTGTTGAGTTGAAATGTTGCGTTTGAAATGTGAAATCTTTACTTTGGAAAAGTTTTTATTATTATTATTAGTCAATCAGATAATTGATACTCATCAAGGTAATCAATCAATCAATTATTATTATTAGCCAATTAGAGAAAGGAAGCTATTGGTTAGCATTAGCGCTCACAAAAAAACCCTGCTCTAGTTTGATTTGAAATGTGAAATCTTTACTTTGGGAAAGTTTTTTTTAATTATTATTATTATTAGCCAATCATATAACTGACAATCATTAGGATAATCAATAAATATTGTTATAAGCCAAGTAGAGAAAGGAAACTATCGGTTAGCATTAGCACACTTAAACCCTAAACCTCACTCCCATCCCGGACGAGCCCCCATGTGTAACCCACCGATTTCACTGCACCCATGCTGTTCTGAGCTGGGATCGAACCGACGATTCTTTGCATGGGAGTTGGTTGCTGTAACAAGGAGGCTAAAGACCACAGCCCCTAGCATCTGTTGCTAGAGCACCTTTTGAGTTCAGAGGAGTAAGTTTTAATTTCTGCATAGCACTTCGCTAACTGGCTTCAGTTACACTAACCCTAAACTCTAAACCTCACTCCCTTCCTGGACGAGCCCCCACATGTAACCCACCGGTTTTACTGCACCCATCCCATTCTGAGCTGCGATCGAACCAGCGATTCTTTGCATGGGAGTCGGAAAATCAAGAAAAAACGAAAATCAAGCTATAGAATGGCCCAGCCAATCACCTGACTTGAATCCAATAGAAAATACAAAATAAAGATCAGATTTGATAGACGAGACCCACAGAACCATCAAGATTTTTACACTCTGTTGAAGTCTGTGAAAAACTCACACCTAAGCAATTGTCTGGGTTGGTGTTGTATATTATGCTACAAAAACCTTGTAATAAACTGCCAGTACATTTTCTGTCATTTTACAGACTTATTTCTCTCTCTATATATATAATTTCTTGTAGATTATATTATTTCAAACTACTAAATGTCATTGAAATTCACTTTGTTAAACTGTAGAGTTGAATTTTCAACATCAAAAGCTGACAGAGCAGAGATCAACATAATGCAATTCACAACTGTAAATAAACCAAAAACACTTGTAAATCACAAAACACAGATATTTTTAACAGTGTACATACTGTAACACATGAAGGAATATTTTAGTAATTAACAGTTTAAAGACACCTGCAATAACAGCAGGCCATCGGGTCCCTGAAAACCCTGGTCCTCAAACAATACCTGAGATTATCTAGAATATTCCTTGCCGGTGTAAAGCGTGTGGGCGGTAATTATTTATTTATTCATAACTTGCAAATAAGACATAAGCAAGTTGAGGGGAGAAAAGAAAAAAATGTTATTCAAACACTTTTCAATGAATCAAAAGTATCTTAGGCTTTTAATCAAGTACAGCTGAGAGAAAAGAAAAGGAAAAACAACTGAAGCTATAAAAAGTCCAATTATGATGAAATAAATAGGAAAAAAAGATGCGTTGTAAGTCAAATCAAATGAATGTATATAATATAAACCGTAGAATATTTGCATTAATAAAAGTGATTAATGGAAATAGCAATGTTAATGTACATTTAATTAATCGAATTCATCTATTTAATCTGCAAAGCAGCTTTATAGTATATTGATAGTGTCATTATTTAGCCCAGTTCAATTCAATAAAGGCGTTTGTTGATTGTGAAACAGTTTTAATCAACCCTCGCTCATTCTGAATACGTACTCCTGTATACATTTCTGGAGATCGCGAAATACATTCCAGGAGCTACATTTTTTAGATTTTGTTTATGTTTTCGCAAACCCACCAGAAGCCGATGTGTACGCTTTTTAAGATCTCTAATCACGAGAGCCATTTTGAGCATGCTGTTCTCATCTAAATCCACCAGAGGCCACTGTTGATTGACTGACTGACTGACCAACCGATACCCCCACCCTCCTCCTTCCCTAAACCCAACCGATAGTGTTTTCAAAAGCAATCCAGAAAAAAAGCCCTCGTCTGATTTTTACCACGTTTTCATGTCTTGCCACATTCGTACCCTGTTATTTACTTGTTTATTTTATTGATTGTTTTTACCTGCTTTCTGGAACCGTTCTTTGACGAACTGGAAACCTGTTGTCGCAGTCAACTCCTCTCTGCATCTCAAGTCCGCCGATGTATGTGGTGAGCTACTGGGCAAACTGGTAACAGTGGAAAAGCTGTCCACGTGGAGATAAGTGGTAAGCTGGTAAGCACAGAAAGAAACAGAAGCCGTCTGTGGTGTCATACCGCCCCATAGCGTTCATTTAAAAGACGAAATGGAGCCATATGTAGCTCTGGCTACATGAATTGCGGTCTCTAGAAATGTATACAGGGGGGAAGGGGGTGAGAGGGCGAATCTGTGCTTTTGAAAACACTGTGAGTTGGGTTTAGGGAAGGAGGAGGGTGGGTCAGTCGATCGATCAGTCAGTTGGCAGCGACCTCTAGTAGATTTACGCGAGATGGACAGGTGTGAATAGCACTCACGAGGGAAATTCGAGATCTCAAAATGCAAATTCTGGCAAATTCATGAAAACAAAAACTGCAAAATAATGTATCTCCTGGGATGTATTTTACGATCTGCAGAAATGTATAGGGTAGGTATCAATAATGAGCATGGGTTGATATTATTTCAGTAATATCTTTCAAAACTACCCAAGTGTAAAATTAAACAAAAAGTGCTCAGGGTATCTTAAAAAATGTGTCGGTGCTCTTTGGGTAAGGAATTCATCAGAATAAACAGCAAAAAATCAGTCCAAGGCACTCGAAAAATGTTCCCCCAAATCTGTCAATACGGTATTTTAATATAGTCATGTTGACTAGCTTTCTTTTTTGAAAAAAACTAAATATCTCTTTTTGGAGTGGACTTTTGTGGAACTTTGTAGACCTTTTTTTAACATGCTCACTACACACAGGTAAAAAAAAAAACAAATAATAGCATGATTCGACCCCTATAAAAATGCCTATCTTGTGTGTCTTAATTGTCTAATAATTCCAACCCAGGCTCATTCTTAATACGTACCCCTATAATATTTCAGGAGAGCGCCAAATACGTCCCAGGAGCTACGTTTTTTAGCAATGTTGTTTTCGCAAAATCCACCAGAGGCCACTTTTCAAATCTCAAATTTCTCTCGCGAGTGCAATTCGCGCCTGCTGTTCTCGCATAAATCCACCAGAGTCCGCTGTCGACTGACTGACCGATTGACTGACCCACCCTCCTCTTTCCATAAACCCAACCGATAGTGTTTTCAAAAGCACCGATTGACCCGCCCACCCACTTCCCTAAACCCAACTGACCGTGTTTTCAAAAGCGACCCAGAAAATGAAAAGCTCTTGCCAGATTTTCACCTTGTTTTCATATTTTGCCACATTCTTACCCTGTTATTTACTTGTTTATTTTCATTTTTTGGCTTACGTTTTTATCTTAGATGATTTCTGGAACCGTTCTTCGCCGGACTCAAACCACGTTGTCGTGGTCAACTCCACTCTGCGTCTTAAGTCCGCTGACGTACATGGCGAGCCACTGGACAAACTGGTAACAGCAGAAAAGCTGTTCATACGGAGGTAAGCAGTCAGCTGCTAACACGAAAAGGAACAGCGTCCCATAGCATTCGCTTTAAAGACGAAATGCAGCCATACGTACTTCTGGCTACATAATTCACAATCTTCAGAAAGTTATACTGTATAGGGCTACATTTTCAGAATGAGCCTATAGTAGTTGCTATTAACTACTGGCTTATTACCTGCCTATTATCAAGATAATAAATGTTTATTAAAAGTTATAAAGCATGCCTAATCCTATCCAATACCTAAACCCAACTTCTATCTTACTAACTATTAATAAACAGCTAATTAGTAGTTTTTTAAGCTAGTAGTGTTAGTTAATGGTTTGTTAATATCATGATTTGTGACCTAAACTAAAGTGTTACAGACTCTTCTGTTATCAGACAGCAAGACTTTTCTGTGTGAGCTCAGGGGAATCATCTGCGGCAAAAAAAAACATACAGTAGCTTTAAAAGTAAAAGCAAAGGGGAATTTAGCGATGGCAATTTAGCGCGAGGGTGAGCGTAATTTCAGGTATTCTCTTTCATCTGCGGAGATGGTTTTTTTTTTTTGCAGTTTGAGCTGCCAAATGGCTGTGTGTGTGAAGTGCTGGAGCCGGACCGTCCCTCTCACTCTCGAATTAGAGTAATTGGACCCAGTCCTACCACTTTTTATTTCAATTCATGTGCAAAAATATATAAAAATAAGATAACAGACAGAGAAAGCTCACACCGAAAGACATTTTCAACAGCATTTGTGACACAATTTGATATTCCCGAGGGAAAAGGGCCTTCTGTGAAATGAGAACAGTTGGTAGAAATGGTTTATTTTATTATATTTACCTCAGCATATAGCGCATTCTCAAAAGAAAAGAAAAAAAGCCTGAGGTTTCATCTCGGTCTCTCCCATTTAGTCTAACTGCTTCTCTCTCTTCCTTTCTGCCGCTTTTGAGGTGGTTAAATATGAGGCGGTAATTTCCCAAAATGGCCACTATTCAATGAGATTGAAAGAGCAACAACTTTGCGAGGAGGGTCTTAAGAATGGTTCTGAGAGCTGCATTCATGCGCCATGTGCTCTGTGTCTCATTCAGCCACTTTGCGCTATTCACACATGGTTTTTTTTTACCCATGGTGTCTCTCAGCGCGTGTAAATGTGTTGATACGGAGGCCTGATGTATATTCACACGCCAGCCATGAGAATCACTGCCTCGCGCACAGATATCAACATCCTGGTGCGATGGAAGAAACCTAGCGTTTAACTCCATTATATCATATACTCGTAGTTTTTATGGTACAGATATGTGAGAATAAATATACAGTACTGTACAGAAGTCACCAGCTTTGGGAGGCTAAGACTTTCGCAAAAAAAAAAAAATCTATCTATCTAAAAGGTTTGGAGCAAGTGCAGGGTCATTACGTTTGTTTGAACTATATCTTTAATATACAAACAGAAAATATGGGAAATAAGTACACAATATTCAGAACAAAATTAAGCATCATTAGTCTTTCTTCCACGTTCTTCCTTAGATTTAGCATGGTGTATCTTTCTTAATTTCTCCAGGTGAATCTCATACTGCCTATAATATTGCCTATATGTATTGTATATACTGTAATATGTAGGTCTGGACTCTGTGGAGGCCATTTCATGACTGTATATATTTCATCGGCTGCTTTTCTCTCCAATTAATAACAAGCATCTTTCAGCATTTCTAAGAGTTCTTCTTTAGATTTAGCATCTTCTATCTTCTTAATTTCTCCAGGTGAATCTCATACTGCCTATAATATTGCCTATACATACTGTATATAATATTTAGGTCAGGACTCTGTGTAGGCCATTTCATGATTGTATATATTTCATCAGCTGCTTTTCTCTCCAATTAATAACAAGCATCTTTCAGCATTTCTAAAAGTTCTTCCTTAGATTTAGCATCTTCTATCTTTCCTTATTTCTCCAGGTGAATCTCTTACTGCCTATAATATTGCCTATGTGCCATATATAATATTCAGGTATGGACTCTGTGGAAGCCATTTCATGACTGTATTAATTTCATCAGCTGCTTTTCTCTCCAAATAAGATTTAATTACAACTTTAATATACAAACAGAAAATATAGCAAATATGTAAACAATATTCAGAGCGTAATTACTTTTGGAATCAATAGACTAACATCAAAAGCGACCTCTTTAGCTCTAGCTTGATCTTTTTTGTTGAGTCTTTTCTGAAATTATGTGCTGATTTAATAACAAGCATCTTTCAGCATTTCTAAGAGTTCTTCCTTAGATTTAGCATCTTCTATCTTCTTAATTTCTCCAGGTGAATCTCATACTGCCTATAACATTGCCTATACATACTGTATATAATATTTAGGTCAGGACTCTGTGTAGGCCATTTCATGACTGTATTTATTTCATCAGCTGCTTTTCTCTCCAATTAATAACAAGCATCTTTCAGCATTTCTAAGAGTTCTTCTTTAGATTTAGCATCTTCTATCTTTCTTTTCCTCTCTAGGTGAATCTCATACTGCCTATAATATTGCCTATATGTATTGTATATACTGTAATATGTAGGTCAGGACTCTGTGTAGGCCATTTCATGACTGTATATATTTCATCAGCTGCTTTTCTCTCCAATTAATAACAAGCATCTTTCAGCATTTCTAAGAGTTCTTCCTTAGATTTAGCATCTTCTATCTTTCTTTATTTCTCCAGGTGAATCTCTTACTGCCTATAATATTGCCTATACAGGTACGTACTGTATACAATATTCAGGTCTAGACTGTGTAGGCCATTTCATGAATGTGTTTATTTCATCTGCTGCTTTTCTCTCCAATTAATATCAAGCATCTTTCAGCATTTCTAAGAGTTCTTCCTTAGATTTTGCATCTTCTATCTTTCTTTTCCTCTCTAGGTGAATCTCATACTGCCTATAATATTGCCTATATGTACGGTGTATAATATTCAGGTCTAGACTCTGTGGAGGCCATTTCATGACTGTGTTTATTTCATCAGCTGCTTTTCTCTCCAAATATTAATTACAACTTTAATATACAAAGAGGAAATATGGGAAATATGTACACAATATTCAGAACAAAATTACTTTTGGAATCAATAGACTAGCATCAAAAGTCTGTGTTTAACGTGACCTCTTTAGCCCTGGGCCCGAGGATCCCTTGAGCTCAGGGCTCTCTCCCGGGACAGCATGCCAAACAAGCTTAAAAAAGTTTAAATTAAGCTTAAACAAGTTTAAATCATGAGCTAAGTGTGAATTCTTGAATTTAAAATAATGGCAAATGACACCTGAGTGGAATCCCGGAAAATAAACCCTGAAGCTCTGACCAATGCAAAATAAGCTCAAAACGTAGCCCTATATACATTTCTGGAGAGTTTGAATTATGTAGACAAGGGAACGTAACGCTATGGGGCGGTATGGGGGGATAATGTTCCTTTTTGCGCTAGCATCTGACCACTTACCTCCGTATGGACGGCTTTCCCACTGTTACCAGTTTGTCCAGTAGCTCGCCATGTACGTCGGGAGACTTGAGACGCAGAGAGTAGGACCACGACGACGGGTTTTGAGTCCGGTGAAGAACGATTCCAGAAAGCAGGTAAGACAAATTCAGAAGCTGAAAAATAAAATAAACAAGTAAATAACAGGGTGAGAATGTGGTAAAAGCTGACAACGTGGTAAAAATCAGGTGAGGGCTTTTTTTTTTCTGGATTGCTTGTAAAAACAGTCGGTTGGGTTTAGGGAAGTGGGTGAACGGGTCAATCGATGCTTTTGAAAACACTATCGTTGTGTTTAGGGTAGGAGGAGTGTGGGTCAGTCAATCAGTCAGTCGACAGCGGCCTCTGGTAAAATTTACATGAGAAGTGCAGGCGCGAATGACACTCCTAAGAGAAATCTGAGATCTCAAAAAGCGTACACAAAAACAAAAATTGCAAAAAAAAAAAAACATACCTCCTGGGACATATTTCAAGAGTTCACACTTGGCTGATGATTGATAATAAAAGCTTGTTTGGCATGTTGTCCCGAGAGAGAGCCCTGAGCTTATGAGATTCTCGAGCCCTGGGCTCCCTCCCGTTTGCAGGGCGAGAGGGGAGTTTGAGCTCACGTAGATCTCGATGAACTCCCCCGGCTTATTCTAGCTAAATGATGGACAGTGTTGTGCAAGTTACTTCCAAACGGTAATACATTACAGATTACTTGTTACTGTTATTTAAAAGTAATCCCTTACATTACAATATTACTGTCCCAGAATTGTAATATGTTACATTACTCTTATATTACTTTTTAGTTACTTTCACTAAAATAACTACAGAATTAGAACTTTACTTTCTAAAACGACCAAATGTACTGCAGAGCATTTTACATCCAGTAGAAAGCGATATGAAGTAGCAGAATGACTGTGAATCCAGGCTACTAACAATATAGTATATAACTGGCAACATGAAGGCTCAAGACAATGCAAGAAAGGATGACTGTCAGATTCACAAATGATCTGTTAAAAGTATGGTAGAGGTAAAGTGATTATCTGGCAATATCTGTGAATAGCTTGACTATATTCATATTAGACACAACAGGCCATATGTAAACTCCAATGCCATGACAACATGCAGATTTCTTTTCTCTTCTTAATGTTGCCATTACTGTATTCACTTTAAATTCAAGTGGCTCACAACACAAAACTGTCATGCACAAAGTGAGCATGATGAGCATAGCTTTCTCAATATAATGCTCGTGCACCGATTTCCTCTGTTTGTAGACAAAACTGTTTACGAGCTCTTAAATATACGCTGCTCACATGCAAATTTTCTCACGTTCTCTCAAATATGCACTGCTCACGCACAAATGTTCTTGCGGTCTCTCAGTACACGGTTCGCTCTGTGAGATTATATGCAGACTCACAATTTGGGCCTTGTGTTCCCTCTTCCTTTCGGGCTTTTTGATATGATTTATATTGGTGCACTATTTATTAACAATAACCAGTATACTAAAATAGACTTATCATTTTTAATCTAATAAACAATAACATTTTTGACTGTATGTTATATGATGAGATATTACCAGTTTTAAACACTTAAAGACACAGAGAATAGACATTGGATGTAAAGAATACGTTTTATTTTAAAAACATTTATTAAACATCTAAAAGGTGCACTATACTAATCAAATAAAACACATTTAAAGTAAAATATAGCGAACGCAAGCAGAAATGTAACTGATAGAAAATAGGGAAAAACTATATGGTATTATAGCCTACTGGACTATTCACTCTTCAATTAAATCTCACTATCAATCTCATTTTATCATGGCAACTAAAGTGAACTAGTCTCTGTTGTCTTCCATATTGTTGATGAGATTGGAGGACATTTTCCCTGTCATCCTCTTCATTTTGAGGAGAAGCTGTTTCACAGGGCCCCTGAACATGTATATTGGCATGTACTGTGTTGAACAGTAGCCTACTACAGTAAAGTACTTCAATAAATCTGTTGTGGTAATACTATAGTTGCTATGGTAACACAACAAGTGTAATATAAACATAGACCCAGTGCTGCAGTTTTTTTTTTAACAATATAGGGTATATTATTATTTTACAATTCACCACACTTTACTATTCTTAATACTACAGTATGCTGAAGCATTCATTAACAAGTTGTAAATAATACTAGCCTAAAACAAGGCAGTACACTGTACATAACGCTCAAAAACACGAGTATTTATTATAGTATTTATATATTTACCTTAACCTGTAGGTAAATATTGTAGCACATGTAAACCATATCAACATTCTTGGGATAACAATTTGACAAGAGGATCTCTGGAGAGCAAAAGCACGAAAAGAGGAGAAAACAAGGCACAAACTGTAATCTGACGGAGCGAGAGGCGAGCAGATCATCCGCACGTGAGCAGACTGTTTTGAGTGCACGCGAGGAGTTCTGTCCACGGACAAGCGGTTCGCTCGCTTGTATTACATGAATGCGCTCTCAACGTGTAATACTGCGCTTACGACAGTTGTCAGTGGAATATGCACGTACCTCCATCTCGCAAATGTACTGTCTTCTGCCATTTTCATCTATTTGCCGCTTTTCCGCCGCGCGTTAGAGCGTAACATTACTGCGAACCGGGCTGAGCCAATAGCCCCGGACCTCGAGCTCAGAGGCCGAAATCAATCCGCGCTCAAAGTTAAAAGTTCCAGTATAGTAGCCAGAGGGAGATTAATGACAACACACACGTATGTTCACGCCCCACAAACAGGAAATAGAACTGCAGTATTTTTTTAAAGGTTAATGTCTGGCGGGCGAAAAGTTTGTTGTAACGCACGCGTTACTGAACATGTACCGAGTAAAATATTACTGAAAATCTATTAGTAATGCCTTACACTACTGCGTTACTGGAAAATGTAATAAGTTACTGTAATACATTACTTTTGTAACGCATTACTCCCAACACTGATGATGGATATAGATGACTGAGGAGAGGTGTACTTGCTAAGAGCTTGACTATGGTATTAATTAATTTACTTAGGGTGCGTGTTATTTGGACTGTGGGAGGAAACCAGGGAACCCGGGGAAAACCCACGCGAGCACGGGGAGAACAAGCGAAACTCCGCACAGAAATGTCGTCTGGTTTAGTAGGGACTTAGTAGGCAACAGTGCTAATCACTGGGCCGCCGTGTCGCCCATCTGAAAAGGAGGAAAAGTAGGGGTGGGTCGGGGGGTTCTTCAAGACGAAGATAAGATATTGATATTGAGATAAGAAAACTCTGGTTATTTATAGTGAGTTAGGAATCATCTGATTGGATAATCGATCATGAGCTGATGCTGGAACAGCTGAGACTCTCGAAATTTGTTTATACATAAACTTCACTTGGTGCATATAGGGGTACATTTTCCGAATGAGCCTGGGTTGGACCAATGTGAGGAGAGTTGACTCGCACGTGACTTGTTTTAACTGTTTTGGTCTGTTTGGAAACAAAAAGCAACATTGTAACAATTTAAATTCGTTTGGGAACAAAACAAATCAATCTACAGGTGTGAAAGCATCCTAAAGTACAGCTGATTTAAAAAATATTGACATTTTTATTTGTTTTAAATTAACGTACAGTATACTGTAATTACATTCAATTCACACTTAAGTATTCATTTGTACTAATATTACTTCAGTGATAAGTACTCTCTTTTTGAAAGTACCCTAAAGTGTACTTCTTTCCCCCAAGGTTGGCCCAAATCTGTCGACGCGGTATTTGAATATAGTCATGTTGTGTTTCTTGGGATGACAGAGTCAAGCTGCTTCTGTAACAGAGAGTTAGAGAGTTGCTTTCTCCTCTAAGTGTCTTTAGGGAGCGAGTGCTCTCTGCATTCACCACACACACACATATACGCATGTCCTTGATCAACTGCAGAAGCTCGTTTTCCGCAGGCTAGTAGACTCAGCATGGACCGACTCAATAACCTGATATTCCCCCACAGCTGAATATGGCCAATTTTGCAGTAGGTCAGTGATTTTTTTTTTCCTTCTTTCCTTTTTTTTATATCTCCAAGCAGAGACAATTGCGTGACCTCCCTCTATGGTGCCAGCAGGGCTCAAGGGTGTGTGTGTGAAAGAATAGCTCATTGAATCTCTATGGAGGTGGTCGGAGTTAGTGTGTGTCTGTGTGGAAGCTGGGGCAAGGTGTATATTATGCAAACGATGCCCCTGCAGTCCCAGAATGCCTTGCTCCGGATTGTCTCCGCCTGAAAGTTTCCTGCCATTATTTGTAATCTGCATTAAACTGAGGTGTTTGGGTGGACGCGCGATTGAGAGATGTGGATTTTTAAATGATGGGAGGGGGGGATAGAGCACAAACACCCCGAGCTGCAATTGCTTGATGTGTTTTGCTCTGGCCCGAGAGGTGTGTTCTGTTCACAGGGTCTAATTAGGTGCTTTCTTGTTTCAAAGGAAATTACAGGTTTTGTGCGTCTCTCTACTCTTCCAGGGAGGAAAATTTAAATAGTTTATTCTTTGTCATCGATGTTTGTTTAAGAGTAGTTTAAGCGATACTTTGCCTCCATCTTGGGTCTTTGTTTTTGTTTTTCAGGAGTGTGTACGTGTTTTTTGTTGCATATATATCAGAAAACAGAATCTTATATTTTTCTTTGGCAACATCTAGCCTGGAACGTGAGATTGACAGGCGGATTGGTGCAGCGGCAGCAGTAATGCGGTCGATGTATCGGTCCGTTGTCGTAAAGAAGGAGCTGAGCCGAAAGGCAAAGCTCTTGATTTACTGGTTAATCTACGTTCCTACTCTCACCTATGGTCATGAGCTTTGGGTCATGACCAAAAGGACAAGATCTCTGATACAAGCGGCTGAAATGAGTTTCCTTCGCAGGGTGGCAGGGCGCACCCTTATAGATAGGGTGAGGAGCTCTGTCACTCGGAAGGAGCTCGGAGTAGAGCCACTGCTCCTCCACATCGAGAGTCAGCTGAGGTGGCTCAGGCATCTGTTTCGGATTTCTCCTGGATGCCTACCTAGGGAGGTGTTCCAGGTATGTCCCATCGGGAGGAGGCCTCGGGGAAGACTCAGGACACGCTGGAGGGTCTATGTCTCTCGGCTGGCCTGGGAAGGCCTCGGGATCCCCCCGGAGGAGCTGGAGGAAATGTTTGGGGAGAGAGAAGTCTGGGGTTCTCTCCTAAAACTGCTGCCCCTGCGACCCAGCCCTGGAAAAGTGGACAAAAATGAAATGAAATTTAAAATATCTAACCTGATCTCACGAGGAAAATCACTATTTTACCTTTTGTCAGTTTAGTGGCTAATTCGTACAAATTCGAGTTCAGTCGTATGAAAATGTAAGATTTTTAAAAGGGGACGTGGCACCAAACCCCGCAACTAAACCGAACCATCATTGGTGAATAAGCAAATCGTACTAAATTGTACTTATATGATTGTACGATTTCATATGAATTAGCCACTAAATCAAAAAATTACGAATTGCCTTGAGACACCGTTGCAATATCTTTTTTCTACTGCTAATATCGTTGTTAAGCTAATAAACCTAATACCGTTGCTCAAACCTTGGTGAGTGATTAGAACAAACCCCTAAGCTTAAGTATAAAGTATTAGCATGTAATTGTTTGTGCAGTTTGATGAGGGAATGTGCGCTAGTGGTTTTCTAAGCTGTCAAAACATTGGTCTGTCTGGCAAAAATAGAGGTAAAAAGACTAATGGAACAGTGCCATTCAGCAACTTCACCCTACACGGCAAGAAATACGTTTTTGTTTGGTTTCTAGTGCAAATATTTAAAAATACTTAAATCAAGAAGCATTAGGTAAGAAAAAAGTTAGGGGAGAAAGTAAAATCTTGTTTTTGGTTTGAAAAAGCAACACATATATACATTTCTGTAGATTGCAAATTATGTAAGTACATATGGCTGCATGTTGTCTTTAAAACGAACGCTACAGGGCGATATGACGTTGTTCCATTTTGTGCTAGCAGCTGACTGCTTAGCTCCATATGGACGGCTTTCCCACTGTTACCAGTTTGTCCAGTGACTCACCACATATGTCAGAGGATGTGAGATGCAGAACGGAGTTGACCATGATGACAGGGTTCAAATTCGGTGAAGAACCAGCCGAGACTTGAACCAGCGATCTTCTTGCTGTGAAGTGACAGTGCTAACCACTGTGCCACCCCAATAGCTTGTCAACCACCACCATTTATTCCAAAGAAATTCCAAAGGTTTCCATTGTTTTTTTATGGTACAAACTGTATTTTCTATTACATACAGTAAACCCAACCCTAAACCAAACAATCACGGGAAACTGCATTTTTTTAATTTCTAAAGCACAAAAAAAAAAAAAAACGTTCTGTATGATTATAAGCCTTTTGAAAAATGGAGACTTGGGCAATGTATTTATGTCTCCTTCTTGCAATACCTGCTCCATATCCGCGTCATTATACAAACTTTGGCCTAATTTTTTTTTACAGAGGTTAAGTCTTTTTGGAGTTAACAAGAAGCTTATTATTATTATTATTATTGTTCTTGAAAGCATTGTTAGATATGGTATCACAGTGTGGTTTGGCAACCTATCTGTACAGTGTAAATCTAAGTTGATGCATTTGTTGGGCATGATGAATATTTTAATCCTCAAGTTTTATATGAGAATTGTGTCCTCAATCAGGTGGAAAGGATTCTGAATGATCCAACTAATTTTTTTGTTTCCACATTATGAATTGCTTCCCTCTGGTAGGAGATATAGGGCGCACTCACACTATGCTATCTGAACTGTGCCCAGGCACGTTTCCCTGTTCGTTTGAGAAGTGTGAGTGCTCTGAATCGGGCTCGGGCGCAGTTCAGTTGGACAGCCCTGTCCCGGTTGGAAGAGGTGTGCCAGAGCGCGGTTCACTTGGACTTTGGCACGGTATGCTTGGATTGTGAGTGCAAAGCACGCCTGAGCCCGAAACTGAAGACGGGACGTGACGTTTAAAGGACTGTTTCAAATGGATTTACTAATCATTCTTACTGTTCAATGAACTGAACGCAAACTGCCGTAGTTTATTAAAGATGCAAACCGCTCACTGCACATCAGCTACACCTTCAGCAAACCTCCTAATACATGCAGCACGAGGACTTTTATGATAATGATAAAAGCGTCAAAAGTGGTGGATCTGTTCGGCGAAATATTTGACTGCGTGTCACTGCATCCCAAACGACTAAAGCGATATAACTAAAGAAATCTCCACTCTGCTGAGCGAGCACTCTTCTCTTCTGTTAAACTAAACAGCGCATCATCGATGATGTAAGCATGCTCTGGCTCGGATGCAATGTGAGTGCAGGCCGTCGGGGCAGAGGGGAGGGGGGACAAGGTTCAAAGCACCTGTACACAGTGTGAGTAGGTCTATAGAGTCCCTAAGTGTAGATTGAACCAATATAAGAAATCCTTTGTACCAGTTTCAGTGGGTTTACTTAACAAGAGTTTATCGTAATTAGCATTATAATTATTGTAACTACTGTATTTTGTATTGTTTTTATTGTTTGTTTTTATGGAATGTCTGGAGCAATATGGCGATACCCATAACACATTTCCTGTCAAGGACAATAAGGTTTTACTAACTACTAACTAACAATGCCAATTCTACCCCTTAGCCCCTACCCCTCATTTTGCGCCTTCACGTAAAGAGGTAGGGATGTTCCAATTCTCTTTAGCTTGAAGGCGTAGGGCTAAGGGAAAGCGCTAGATACCCCTTGCAACAGAGATTTTTCAGGACCACACTCGAAACCAAGGGGTACGAAAATTTCCCAGAATACACCAGCTACAACGGCAGCATGGCTGCACACGGAAGTCAGATGAGATGGACAAATTAGTATTTTTGTCATTATTATGAATTTTTCCAACAAACAAACATATTAATATATTCATAACCTCGTTCGTGTTTTACCATCATGCTTAAAAAAACCCTGCTAAAATAAAAACCGCTAAATTTCACTATCTATAATTCCTAATAATAACTCCTGTACAGCAGTCCCACAACATTTTGTCACTCAATGACACCCAAATACCCTGTCAGAAAAGTCTAGTGGCTGGTAATGAGCTTTTACAGTATCTTTACAGTGTCAAGAGATTGCGATGACGTGTGCCGGTGTTGTAGTGCTGTCCCCTTTCTTAGAGTTAGATTTTGGGGTAGGTTTCAAGAGCCGAATGGAAGGGGTAGGGGTACAAAAATATAATTGGGATTGGGCCTTACTGATTTACTGAAACACTTGTACAGGTCTTTATGGGGTCTTCTCACAGATGTAATGATGTTTATACTGTACATTCTCTCCTAACTCCAAACCTAAACCTCACTGTAAACAATCTGCATTTTTACATTGCCAAATATATTAATTTTATGTTATGTATGAACCGTTTTCCTGATGGGGACCAAAAATTTCCCCACAGGGTCAAAATGTATTGGTTTTGTTATACCATTGAGGACATTTGATCGCCACAACATAAGGAATACAACACAAACACACACACATATACAGACATCTAGCTTTAGTTGACGATATTCAAACATTAGTCAAATCAAGGTGCATGAATACCCCATGGGTTAATGCCAAAAACAGTCAAGGAAGCTTTATGCTTTCTTTAAAACACGGCATCAGTTTGATTCCTGACACACATCGCTCATGTATGTAGTTATTTTCCATATTTCCATTTAGTTCCTCTGAAAGCTCAATTTTGCGGTGCCCTCTCAGAGAGAGAAATTGCCAGCGGAGCCCTTCACTGAAAGAGAGCACCAGCGAGGAGACAGCCGGGAATCGTCTCCGTTTTGTGGAAATGTACATTAAACGGTGTCAGCGTCTGAATCGAAGGAGGTCAGGACAGGGGTCCCCATGGTGACAGTTGCCGGGAGAACTCATTGAGAGAAGTGAAAACTAAGCCCTTTCCTTTAGACTGGCAGGTGGCCGTTGGCTCTCCATATCTCTCATCACGTCTTTGGCAAGGTTGACGCAGGTAATGTGCGAGAGGCAGCACTATCCATACAGGGAATGATGTACATATCATTTCCCCAGGCTGACTGATTGAAGACTGTAATCTGGACACGAGTCTTTCTTGCTTTGATTACAGTCGTCCATCTACCGGGAGAAAAACACGTTGGTTTGTGTGGCAGCATGGCCTCCTCTGCACTCCCGCAATGCCATCAGCTGCTGCCCCGCAGGCCAGAGCAATCTCCATAACATTTGCGCCCACAGTCTGACGCGACACTTGGGTGGCGCTACGACTGACAGACACAAACAGATTCATTTGACTCTGAAGGTCGTCGTTTTTCATCCGTCAGGACACACAAGGAAACTTGGACAACAAAAAAGCACACCGCTCTCTTTGGAGCGCCTCTAGAGTACCTGTGATTACTGAATAGGCCTCTTTAAGGAACTGACCCCAAACGAAGGTCTGTGGTATTTTGATACACAACGAAGCAGATTCTCTACTGCTATGTGGCATTTCGATGGTTGGTACTCAAAGGTACTCGCCGACACGGAGGTATATTTGTGGGAATAGCAAACTAATACATTGTATGGTATGGTTTTGAGTTCCTACCATAAAGATAGCAAAACATAATTTTTGATCACTAATGTAGATTGCTAAAATCTTAATCTGGAAAACTTTAATGAGAATTTTCTCAGTTTGGATTTTTAACCCTCATATTGCAGATTTTCACATAGTTTTACCTCAGCAAAGGTCCCCACTCAAAGCAACCTCCATAACATTTGCACCCATAGTCTGATGCGACACTTGGGTGGCGCTATGACTGACAGACACAGATTCATTTGACTCCCAAGGTTGTCGTATTTCATCTGTTGGGACATACAAGCAAACCTGGACAACAAAAAAAGCACACCTATCTCTCTTGGAGCGCCTCTAGAGTACCTGTGATTGCTGAATAGGCCTCTTTATGGGACTGACCCCAAACGAAGATCTGTGGTATTTTGATACACTACGATGCAGATTTTCTACTGCTATGTGGCATTCCGATGGTTAGTACTCAAAGCTACTTGCCATCATGGGGGTTTATTTGTGGGAATAGCAAACTAAAACATTCTATGGTTCAAAATGATTGATTTTTCTTTTATGCCAAGAATCATTTGAATATAAAGTAAAGATTAAGTTCTGATTTGAGCTCCTACAATAAATATATTAAAACCTGATTTTTGATTATTAATGCACATCGCTAAGAACTTAATCACAGGGACTCTAGAGGCGCTCCAAAGAAAAAGGTGTGCTTATTTTGTTGTTCAAGTTTCCTTATGTGTCCTGACGGATGAAATTTAACCCTCAGATTGCAGATTTAAAAACCTCAGAAATTAAGAAATTTAACCCTCAGATTGCAGACGGATGAAAATTAACCCTCAGATTGCAGACGGATGAAAATTAACCCTCAGATTGCAGACGGATGAAAATTAACCCTCAGATTGCAGATTGTTCACATAGTTTTACCTCAGAAATAACCCAATTGTGAGAAATGTTCCCCACACAGAGCAATCTCCATAACATTTGCGCCCACAGTCTGACGCGACACTTGGGTGGCGCTTCGACTGACAGACACAAACAGATTCATTTGACTCCCAAGGTCGGCGTATTTCATCCGTCAGGACACACAAGGAAACTTGGACAACAAAAAAAGCACACCTCTCTCTTTGGAGCGCCTCTAGAGTACCTGTGATTACTGAATAGGCCTCTTTAAGGGACTGACCCCAAACGAAGGTCCACGCACACTCGCATGCCGCTGAAAATGCCAGCGAGTAAGTGGATGGTAGAATAGGTGTTTTACATGAAGGAACACTTTTCTTCTGAAAGCCTGGCGTCTGGCGTACAATTCCCTCGTCTGGAAGGCGCACGCAACCCCCCGAGATGGACTGCATCTATTTTCTCAGAGATGTTCGGTCGACTCCCTCCTGCTGTTGTCGGCTTATCTCTCACATTAGGCCGGGGCTCTAAATGGGCGAGATTTCACTGTTGACAGTCGCAGGCAGACTATAGCGCATTAGCACACGTTCCTTAGCACATTAGCGTGTTCCCGTGGGAGAAGTGGGATCAAGATGATTGCCCTCTCTTACACGCGTTACTGCTCTTATACCGCGTTAGACCTGCCATCATTACCGCTTTCCCGTCGGTTCCCACAGCAACTAGCAGCCGAGCGCAGCGGCATTAGCAGGTGTCGCTTTGGTGTGGGGTGAAGCTGTCAGGCCGTGTGTTCTCGGAGGACCTTTCAAACATTGATTCCACTGCGAGTCAAGAGCGAGCGGAGGAGAATGCTATTGATGTAAAGTTTTACCAATGGTTGCTTTTGCAAACAGCTACACAGGTCTGAAAAGGTGTAGCCCTTGCAAAACATATTGCTGCACACTGATGGTGTCAGATGCTTGAACTGTGGTATTTCGATGCTACTAAGGCATTTTGATGATTGTTACTCAAAGGTACTTGCCATCATGGGGTATATTTGTGGGAATAGCCAACTATACATATTATGGGTCAAAATGATTGATTTTTTTTATGCCAAAGATTACATGAATATTAAGTAAAGATTAAGTTCTGATTTGAGCTCCTACCATAAATAGCTTTCTCTGTGGTGGTCCTCGGTTGGAACACCTTGCCCCTTGATATTAGGATGGCTCCATCACTAGTTATTTTTAAATCTCTTCTTAAAACGTGCCTTTTTAGCTTGGCTTTTTAATATTATTTTAATAGTCCTTTCTACTGCTACATTCTTACATTTTCAGACGTTTCTCTTGTCTTATTTCTATGTTCTGTATTCTGTCTTTTTATTTTTGACTTGTCTTGTGTACAGCACTTTGGTCAGTCTTGTGATTGTTTTTAAATGTGCTCTATAGACCAATTACCATGTTTGTTAACATTCAGGATGCGCGCGCAGGGAGGTTGCAGAAAAAAACCGGGAGCGCTACCATTTACAACGAGGGAATGATATCCGATGCGGTTCAGAGTTTGTTGTTGTCTTAGAAATAAGTTAGATTGATTACATATTATATATATTATTTACATAATGCTTTCAGCGTATTATAACAGCTTGTCACCCAGTGATAAGCACAGTGATTCGGCAAAATTAACGTTAAAATGAGCGGCGTTCGTCTGACAGGTCCATTTGCGATAGCGCCCTCCCAATGGATATTGGATAAGACGAAATGACCAAGCATCCAGCCCCAAATATACAATCTCATTGAAGCTCCAAGGGATTTTACGAGAGAACTTAAAGGCCTACAAGTGTTTGGATGCCAACAATTGTGTTCTGTGTGGTCATGTGCAAGAAATTATGTTCCCTGATTACCAGATTCAAAACTATGTAGTGCTAAAAACCGAGGATCTGCCGAGCCAAAGACAGGAGAAAAAAGACGGAGCTAACGTTATACAAGGCCTGGGGGATCATCAACAAGCAGAACAGCATTCTGACAGCGAAATACAGCTGAACTTACACATAAAGGTAAAGTTGATTTTATATTCGCACATTCAGACTTTCTCCTTAATAATATAATTTCATAAACGTATTATTTGCAAACTCTAAATAGCGAAATCATATTAGCAGCCAATGACTATCAAAGTACAACATTGTTCACAGTCAAATAAACAGTGTTCATGTTGTTTTCAAGTCACACTTGCAGGTTATTTCAGACCGAATACTCAAAGTGCCGTGGTAAACAATATAGGGAGTGTGTCACAAGTTGTCACTGAATGAATGTGTGAATATAAAACCAACTTTACCTTAATAACTTACACTTTCACGTTTCATTCTTAGCATTCAGTGTCCGCAGTTTAATTAACCATATGTAACTGCTTTGCCGAAATCATTGCCGCAATCAAAAACGAGTAATGGGTATGATTCAGCATAGCCTGAACTGACCTGATATAACATGAGAACTGCAGAGTCCAGCATTTATTATTAGGTTGTCTCTTCATTCAGCTCACTTTTAGCCAAAAATATCTGCAGTCGGCATTAAAAGCAGTGTGGTGTATGGTAAAAGTTAAGTTAAATTTGGCATCCTACCGCAAAACACGACATGTTTGCTATTGCAGCCGGTCTTTTTCTGCAACCGGGGACCCGTGTCTATAAATAAATTGAACTTGAACTTGGTGTCAGATGCAAATACTGTGGTATTTTGATGCTACTATGGCATGTTGATGGTTGGTACTCAAAGGTACTTGCCATCATGTTGGTGTATTTGTGGGAATAGCCAACTATACATTGTATAGGTCAAAAAGATAGATTTTTCTTTTATGCCAAAAATCATTTTGATATTAAGTAAAGATTTAGTTCTGATTTGAGTTCCTGCCATAAATATATCAAAACTTGATTCTTAATCATTAATGTGCATTGCTAAGAACTTAATCTGGAATACTTTAATGGTGATTTTCTCAATATTTGAATTTTTTAAGTCTTGGATTGTAGATTTTCATAGTTTAACCGTAGAAACAATTGCCAGAAATGTTCCCTACGCAGGTCTGAAAAGGTGTAGCCCTTGCAAATAATACTGCGGCACACTGATGGTGTCAGATGCAAGTACTGTGGTATTTTGATGCTGCTTTGGCATTTTAATAGTTGGTACTCAAAGGTACTTGCCATCGTGGATTACCACGGGTATATTTGTGGGAATAGCCAACTATAAATTTTATGGGTCAAAATGATTGATTTATATTTTATGCCACAAATCATTTGAATATTAAGTAAAGATTAAGTTCTGATTTTTGAGTTTTGATTATTAGTGTGCATCGCTAAGATCTTAATCTGGAATACTTTAATGGCGATTTTCTCAATGTCTTGGATTTTTTTAACCCTCATATTGTAGATTTTCGTAGTTTTACTTCGGCAAAATCACAGTTGCCAGAAATGTTCCCTACACAGTTCTGAAAAGGTGTAGCCCTTCAAACTATACTGCGGCACACTGATGGTGTCAGATAGAAGTACTGTGGTATTTTGATTCTACTTTGGCATTTCAATAGTTGGTACTCAAAGGTACTTGCCATCGTGGATTACCACAGGTATATTTGTGGGAGGGGCAACCCAGTGGCGCAGTAGGTAGTGCTGTTGCCTCACAGCAAGAACGTTGCTGGGTCGCAGGTTCGAACCTCGGCTAGGCTGGGTCAGTTGGCGTTTCTGTGTGGAGTTTGCATGTTCTCCCTGGGTTCGCGTGGGTTTCCTCCGGGTGCTCCGGTTTCCCCCACAGTCCAAAGACATGCAGTACAGGTGAATTGGGTAAGCTAAATTGTCCATAGTGTATGAGTGTGAATGTGTGTGTGGAAGTTCCCAGAGATGGGTTGCGGCTGGAAGGGCATCCGCTGCGTAAAATCGTGCTGGATAAGTTGGCGGTTCATTCCGCTGTGGCGACCCCGCAAGGGACAAAGCCGGCAAGAAAATGAATGAAAATGAATATTTGTGGGAATAGCCAACTATAAATTGTACTGTTCAAAATGATTGGTTTTTTAATTGAAAATTAAGTAAAGATTATGTTCCGAGGCAATATTTTGTCAATTTCCAACCATAAATATATCAAAATTCCATTTTTGACTATTTGGATAATTTAATTTTAACTGTCAGATTGTAAATTTTCACATAGTTTTACCTCAGCAAAATCACAGTTGCCTGAAATGTTCCCTATACAGGTCTGAAACTGTGTAGCTCTTCAAACAATACTGCTGATGGTGTCAGATGCTTGAACTGGGGTATTTTGATACACTATGATACAGATTTATGACCTTTCAATGGTTGGTACTCAAAGGTACTTGCCACCATATAACGCAACAACACTCATGTACTACCCTTTAGTTATGTTAAGGATGAAAACATCCACTGAATTAAACTGCTGTAAAAATGCATCAGATTAAAAAATTTTTCAATTTCTTTTTTTTTTTTTTTTTGCATAAATCTGTTAATCAGCCTCAGTCCTGATCAAAACTACTAAATTGATTAGAAAATTACAGGGTTTTACATTTTTAATTGTCAAATTCATAAATGATGTCACTGATTTGGTGGAAAAAAAACACAAAATGACATATTTTCAATATAAAAAGTAACTGGACTGGATTTTTTTTTTACTTTTTATCAAAGTCTCAGTGGATATTTTCATCCCTAACATAACAAAAGGGTAGTACATTTGAACAGTGCACAAGGGTTAATTGTTGATTATTAGTATGTGCTGCTAAGAACTTCATCTGGAAAACTTTAATGGCAATTTTCTCAATATTTGGATTTTTTTAACACCTCGGATTGCAGATTTTCACAGTGTTTTACCGCAGCAAAATCACAGTTGCCAGAAATGTTCCCTACACAGGTCTGAAAAGATGGTGTCAGATGCGGTATTTTGATACACTATGATGCAGATTGGCCATTTCAATAGTTGGTACTCAAAGGTACTTGCCATCATATAATATTAATGAAGGCACTATTCATGATTGCTCTCAAATATTTTTTTATATATGTGACCACAAATGTTTAACCTCTTCAGAATTATGTTGTGAAAAATGTAAAAAGTAGGTTTTCACAGTTCTTAATGCTCCTATAAATGAGAGCAAATTATAATAATACACCCTTTAAGTATATATATTTTTTTAATTTTTTATTATTATTATTTTTTTTTATGTACATCGGGTCAGAACAGTTGTACTTCCCGAACATTATACCAACATAAAATAAAAATGAAAAACATACATGATTGTTGGTATAATCTTAACATAGTAAGATTTTACTTTAATTTTGAGGTTTTTGTTGTGTAGATTGGACCTTGTTTAGAACAAACTTCATCTTCATCTTCCTCATCACTCCCCATAATGTCCAAGTCTGAGATATTTCCATCTGCTCTATGCTTAATAACTTCAAGATCTGTTTATTCTGCATATGAAATTGCTTCAGCAGTGAATTAGTTCATCGATATAGTTATTTATACATATATACAGGGGTGGACTGGCTGTTTTTTGGCTGACTTTTTGGGCTGGGCTGATCATCTTCTTATGATCCTATCGGCCCATAAAATGTTTAGCAGCCTATAGTTTTTTTCTGCCTAATTAACTGACAATGCTGTGATCTATGACACTCTGAAAGTAAGATGTTTTTTTTTAGACTGACCAGACCATGTGACATTCTGCAGCCCATTGGTTCTTTCTTTATTGACATTGGGCTGACCCAATCACAAACTCAAATTTTGGGCTCTGTGTGACCGTGCAACATCGATGTGTACAGGGCCGGAGCAAGCTGTACTGGCGCTCAAGGCAAACAACGATCACACCACCCTCAACCCGAAAGTGAAAACAGAAGTGACCGGTTCGCCAAGTGAAGACCCGGGGAATTACTGGGAATCAGCGGACATGCAACAACTCTAATCATAAGGTAAACACAAAACAACAGTTTACATCTGGAGCTTCTTCACAGGTCTCGACACTTGTAAACACTCGCTCCAACAGACTCGCGGCTATCAGCACTGCCCACACTCGTCACCAGTACTAAACCGACCAATCACAGAGCTTGCACTGTGTTGTTGTGACTTGTAGTTACATTTTTTGAGAGGTGCGCATCAGCGTGGGCTATGCGACCGCTCGAAGGTGGCACCGATACATACACGTGCGCTTGACACAGAAGTATATGAAATTCTCAGGAACCACAATAAACATGGGCTGACATGTGATGTCCACTGTAATAGACACAGTGTCCGAAGGGCTTAAGCTGCACAGGTATGGTAATAGGAAATAGGTTGAATAGTCAACTCTACATTGTATTGGTTAAAATGATTGATTTTTTTTTTTATGCCAAAATTTATTTGAATATTAAGTGTGGTTTATTTATAAACTAATTTCGAGAAGATCACTTATGATTGAACACAGCTGGTGCCGCATTAGCTCCGTATATTTGCACCAATCAGATGAAAACTGACGCACTATAAATGACCAGAGATTTCTCCAGTCATCTTCGTCTTGAAGAATCCCCCCTTCTCCTCACAGCAAGAATGCCGCTGGTTTGGCCCTCTCCAAGCCGGTCGGCGTTTCTGTGCAGAGTTTGTATGTTCTCCCCATGTTTCGTGTGGATTTTCCCCAGGTTCTCCGGTTTCCTCCCACCGTCCAAAGACATACACAAAGTAAATTGACTACTCCAAAATAGCATCCAAGCAACTCTCAGTCAGATATATCTCAGCAGTTCTCAGGTAGGGGAGTTCTCGAGACCTACTAGAGCTCAAACTCTACTCTCGCCCTTCAAAGGGGAGGGAGCCCCGGGCTCGAGGATATTCTGAGCTCAGGGCTCTCTCCCGGGACAGCATGGCAAATACACTTTATTATCAATCATCAGCTAAGTGTGAACTCTTGAAGTAAAGATTATGTTTTGAGAAGACATTTTGTAAATTTCCTTCAATAAATAAATCAAAACTTAATTGTTGATTATTAGTGTGCATTGCTAAGAACTTAATCTGGAAAACTTTAATGGCGATTTTCTCAATATTTTCTTAAAAACCTGCAATTTTTTATATAGTTTTACCTCAATTGCCAAAAATCTCCCCTTATTTTGTGGTCCAGGGTGACATATTTATACTGATATTGATGCAAAACTGCATGAATGTGTTTTTGGGCGGCTGATGCATAATTTGTTCATTGATTGACAAAAACAAAGCTCTATTGAGACAATAAACACCTATAATCCAAAAAAGCGTTTTTTTCTGGCACATATTTAACCAAAATTTGGTGGCGAGAAAAATCAGAGCGGCAAGTGTGGTTTTTTATAAACTAATTTCGAGAGGATCACTTATGATTGAACACAGCTGGTGCCGCATTAGCTCCGTATATTTGCACCAATCAGATGAAAACTGACACACTATAAATGACCAGAGATTTCTACTCCAGTCATCTTCGTCTTGAAGAATCCCCCCTTCCACCCCTACTCCTCCCCTTCTCTGATAGGGCGGCACGGTGGCCCAGTGGGTAGCACTATTGCCTCACAGCAAGAACGCTCCTGGTTCGGCCCTCTCCGGGCCAGTCGGCATGTCTGTGCAGAGTTTGCATGTTCTCCCAGTTTTCCGGTTTCCTCCCACCGTCCAAAGACATACACAAAGTAAATTGACTACTCCAAAATAGCATCCAAGCAACTCTCAGTCAGATATATCTCAGCAGTTCTCAGGTAGGGGAGTTCTCGAGGCCTACTAGAGCTCAAACTCTACTCTCGCCCTTCAAAGGGGAGGGAGCCCCGGGCTCGAGGATATTCTGAGCTCAGGGCTCTCTCCCGGGACAGCATGCCAAATACGCTTTATTATCAATCATCAGCTAAGTGTGAACTCTTGAAGTAAAGATTATGTGCAGAGAAGACATTTTGTAAATTTCCTTCAAAAATAAATATATCAAAACTTAATTGTTGATTATTAGTGTGCATTGCTAAGAACTTAATCTGGAAAACTTTAATGGTGATTTTCTCAATATTTTCTTAAAAACCTGCAATTTTTTATATAGTTTTACCTCAATTGCCAAAAATCTCCCCTTATTTTGTGGTCCAGGGTGACATATTTATACTGATATTGATGCAAAACTGCATGAATGTGTTTTTGGGCGGCTGATGCATAATTTGTTCATTGATTGACAAAAACAAAGCTTCATTGAGACAATAAACACCTATAATCCAAAAAAGCGTTTTTTTCTGGCACATATTTAACCAAAATTTGGTGGCGAGAAAAATCAGAGCTGCAAAGTCATTGTTTTATCTGATAGACATCAATCATGTTATCATCATTCCGATATCCTCCACATATATTTGATAAAGCGTCTTCCGAAACTCTTTATTCTTGTAAAGTAAGCATCAAATTAGTTTTTGACTCATCTTGTTTTTCCCCCACCTCCCTCAGTTTATCTCGTCAAGTCTTCTCCTCCGCCCACTCTCGTCTCTCTCCTTGTTTTTCTCCTCCAAATGAACAGCTTGAGAAATAAAGCAGAGGAACTTTACATTGTGCCGGAGAGAGAGGGGGGTGAAAATTACGGGCAGTGTCAGATAATTGAGCTTGTCTTAAGAGACGGGCTAATAACAGACACAGATGCGGAAGCCGTGTCAGTCTGTGAGCGCGCTGACAGACTCTCTCTTGTCGCTGATGAGCTGCGTAGGGGAAAATCGTTCCATGCAAACAGCTTCGTTATTACGATCTGGCAAGCGCATGTGTGTGTGTGTGTGTACCCAATTCAGCCCGAACTGACAGAATCCGATTGACCGGGAAACATTCATGCCCTTTATTCTCTTTATACTCGCCAACAATGCAGATAATTACTGCGGCAAGAAAAACTGAAAATAGAATTTCGCAGCATGCAGTTGGGGGGGAAAAACAATGCAGGCGCTGTCACCGGGAGCATTTCTGTGTCTGATGAAATTGGCCCAGTCACTATTTACTCACAGTGGGAGAATGTCTCAATCTTAGACAGCCTCCTACATTTCTGCCTACCTCACAAAACGCGAGCTTGAAGACGTCTCGGTGTGCGCTACAACCTAACTCAGCTGCCGCATCTACAACCGACACTCGCTGGTGTCAAAGGGTCAGGGAAATATTGAGAGTTGCTCGTCCGTGTGACATCATGATTTATCAATGGGGTTGATGTTGCTGTTTTTGTGTGTCCATACTGTGCAAATGTGACCTGGCCGTTTAAATGAGGGTTTTCTATGAAATGGTGGAGGGTCTGTCACAGGAAAAGAGTTATATATATATATATATATATATATATATATATATATATATATATATATATATATATATATATATATATATATATATATATATATATATATATATATATATATATATATATACCAAGCGGCGTATATAAATATATGTACAGTTGCAATCAGAATTATTGAACCCCCTTTGATTTTTTTTTCTTTTTCAAATATTTTCTAAATGATGTTTAACAGAACAAGGAAATTTTCACAGTATATCTGGTAATGTTTTTTCTTCTGGAGAAAGTCTTATTTGTTTTATTTTGGCTAGAATAAAAGCAGTTTTTAATTTTTTAAAACCCATTTTAAGGTCAAAATTATCAGCCCCTTTAAGCAATATATTTTTGATAGTCTCCAGAACAAACCATCATTATACAATAACTTGCCTAATTCCCCTAACCTGCCTAGTTAACCTAATTAACCTAGTTAAGCCTTTAAATGTCACTTTAAGCTGTATAGAAGTGTCTTGAAAAATATCTAGTCAAATATTATTTACTGTCATCATGACAAAGATAAAATAAATCAGTTATTAGAGATGAGTTATTAAAACTATTATGTTTAGAAATGTGTTGAAAAATTTTTCTCTACGTTAAACAGAAATTGGGGAAAAAACAAACAGGGGGGCTAATAAATCAGGGGGTTGAATAATTCTGATCGCAACTGTATATATATATATATGGTAAGACATTTACGGAATATCTTCATGGAACACGCACTATACAAACGATAAGTTGACTTAGGGTGCTTTCACACCTAGACTTTTGTTCCGGAACGTGGCGCGTTTGCCCAGTTAGCGCGGTTCATTTGGCATATGTGAACAGGGCAATCGCGCTCGGAATCGCGCCAAAGCAACCGCTCCGAGACCGCCTGAATGAGGTGGTCTCGGCTCGATTGAAACGAACCCTGGAGCGGATCGATTGTAGTGAGAAAGCGATACGATCCGAGCCCGGTTATATCAGTGTTTTATGGATATGTAATAGGCATACGGCTATATGAAGAGAGAATTATGAGTAGATTATATGAGTCATTCCAGACATCCCAAGTCTCCCGGAAGTTCCGGGATTATCCCGCAAATGCACAGAGACTCCCAGATGCCCGCAAACGAGTAAACGCAAATCTCCCGGAAATCGCGCGTCTTCCTCCCGGTCCTCAAAATACGTCGCGCACCCTTCTCATCACCCCTCCCCTCCTCGCTCTTCAGACATGTCGCGCGCACGCTGTTAAACACCACCAAACCACCCCCGACAGCTGAGCGGGACTCTGCTAAATAAACCACGAAACTCTGACCAATGTGAGGAGAGTTTACTCACACGTGACTTGTTTTAGCTATTTTGGTCCGTTTAGAAACTTTGCAGTGTGAAAGCGAACCGCGCTAACAACAAAGAGCAACAATGTAACAATTTTAAACCCTGTTTCGGAACAACTGAATCGATTCACTGGTGTGAAAGCACCCTTAAAATAAGTGAGTAATCATGTTGTTTTTAAAGCGATTAGTCGACTTTACTTAACTAATCATTTTAAAAACAACAGAATTTCTTAGTTAATGTAAGTAAAGTCTAATAGATTAACTAATCGATTTTACTTAAAAGAGTTTGTAAACCCGTTGCCTTACAATTCATAGGTATTATATAATACATACATTAAATTAAATTATATTAATATACATTAAATTAGGGGCAACGCAGTGGCGCAGTAGGTAGTGCTGTTGCCTCACAGCAAGAACGTCGCTGGGTCGCAGGTTCGAACCTCGGCTGGGCTGGGTCAGTTGGCGTTTCTGTGTGGAGTTTGCATGTTCTCCCTGCGTTTGCGTAGGTTTCCTCCGGGTGCTCTGGTTTCCCCCACAGTCCAAAGACATGCAGTACAGGTGAATTGGGTAGGCTAAATTGTCCATAGTGTATGAGTGTGAATGTGTGTGTGGAAGTTCCCAGAGATGGGTTGCGGCTGGAAGGGCATCCGCTGCGTAAAATCGTGCTGGATAAGTTGGCGGTTCATTCCGCTGTGGCGACCCCGCAAGGGACAAAGCCGACAAGAAAATGAATGAATGAACATTAAATTAACTTAACAGTTCCAAGTTACAATGGGTTTAGTCACTTTTTTTAGTCAACTTGTCACATTTAAAGTCAACGGGTTTACTCACTTTTAATTAATCACGTTTTTTAATTAAAGTAAACACACTGTAAAAAATAATCATTCATGTTGCCCCTAACCCTGTCATTCAGACCTGCAACACATTCCAAAAAAAGCTGGGACAAGAGCGGTTTAGGGCTGGTAATCAGGTAAGTTGGTTAAATAATGATGTGATTTGAAACAGGTGATGTCAACAGGTGGTTGTAATTATGATTTGGTACAAAAGCAGCATCCAAGAAAGGTGTAATCCTTTAGGAGCAGAGATGGGCCGGGGATAATCAGTTTGCCAACAAATACGTCAGAAAATTATTGAAATGTTTAAAAACAATGTTCCTCAAAGAAAGAGAAGAAGACATTTGGATATTTCTAGTGGTGGGCAAAGCGAGGCTTCATGAAACACTGAAACAGTCGAAGCAAATGTGTCGAAGCTTCGAAACGTTTCGAAACCCCACTCTACGGTGACACCTAGTGGTCATTTTTTATGTATTGCACTGGAACAGCTTCAGCGAAGAACAGTTGAGCAAATTGAGGTATTAAAACCCACTTTATAGATATGACACTGCAAGTGCATCAGTGGAGCGGTAGGATTCTTGACTTCTCTGCGGGAGTTGTGGGTTCGAATCCAGGCAAACTCAGCTGTTTTGAAATGTTTTAATATCAGTTTGAATTGCTCTGTTCTTGTATCGTTTTGTTTTAACATTGGTCTGACATCCGAATAAACACTTTGTGAATAAATATGTCTTGTTTTGGTCATAAAACAGGGTTGCTAGACACAGTTGTGGCCAGAAGTCAACAAGAATTATTTATATTATTCATTAAATTTCCCATTTATTGTACTTTATAAATATCTACCCAAAACCTAAACCCAACCATCACAGTACTGTCAAAATATTATTGTTTTACAGTGTTACAAAAATGATGCTAAATTAATGGCGTATCAGCAGCTATATCCTATCTAGACTACACCATAAAACAGTAACATGATTAAAATACATAAAATCATGATTTCAAGATATTTGTACAAGTCGGGATTCGAACCCAAAAGTCATTTGAAGCACAGTAACAACATGCACACGCACGGTCCACTAGGCCATCTGAGACAGAAGGGATATCTGACCCTGTCAGTCAAATGCACATTCGCCAGGTCTCGAAACGCTTCTGAACTGATCGATGCTTTGAATCGATTCAGTCACGTGACCAGGTGTTTCGAAACACTTCAGTCACGTGACCTGGGTGTTTCGCATCATGCTTCGGTGCAGTGTTTCGAAACACTTGCGCTTCGGGATCTCGACACTGTGTCGAAACATCAGTTTCACGTCAGCCATCCCTAGATATTTCACCTTCAACAGAGCAGAACATCATTAAAATGTTAACAGTGTCCAGAAGCGCCGTGCACTTTTCTGAGGATACAGGAACTTGACTGGCCTGCCTGCAGTCCCGACCTGTCTCCAATAGAGAATGTGTGGCACATTTTGATGTGCAAAAAGAATGGGACAAAATGACACCTGAAACACTTCATTACTTGGTGTCTACAGTCCTTAGACCTCTTGTAAGTGTTGTGAAAGGAATGACAACATTACAAAGTGGGAAATCATTTACTGTCCCAACTTTTTTTTCAATGTGTAGCAAGAATTCGTGTTTAATTAAATAAAAAAAAATGACAAGGAACACATTAAATAATGTTTGTTGCATTGTCTGCAATGAAATACAAGTCAAAGTAAATTTAGAAATCTCTACTTTATTTTTTATTTGTGTTTTCCATACTGTCCCAACTTTGGGGTTGTAAATAAATAGTTTGCTCACTAGTTTGTTCAGTGTAGTTTAGTGGTTCAGGTTCACACATGGCAATAACAAAACACAACTGAAAAACAATAACAGAGAAAAAAAGAGAGCTACATACTGAAATTCTCTCGAGTGTCCCTCCCCATCCAGTTCCCCGAGGGAAAACGTGGAGGCTTTTATCAGTGCAGTCCAGCAGAAAGTGGCCCATCCACAGTACAGCGATTTCACTTATCAGAGGCGCAGCGTGGCCGGGGGTCCGCGCTCGGGCCTCCCATCGATCGGCTCGCTCCGCCGACGCTGCTTTCACAGGAAAATATCACTTTACACTCGTCTTTCCCTCTATCAGAGGAGCCGGACAGCACACAAGGTCAGAAAGAAGTCATCCAAACAAAACTCGCCTAGAGTTGACGTCAGAATTATTAGCCTCTTCTGGATATTCCTGTTTAACCAAAATAAGATTTGTTTTCAGCACATTTCTAAACATAATAGTTTTAATAACTCATTTCTAATAACTGATTTCTTTTATCTTTGCCATGATGACAGCACAATATATTTGACTAGATATTTATCAAGACACTAGTAATCAGCTTGAAGTGACATTTAAAGGCTTAACTAAGTTAAAGTTTGGGTAATTAGGCAAATCGTTGATGTTTTTTTTTGGTAGCCAATCGATAAAAAGTATTACTTATATTTACTAAAAATGGCACTTTTATTCCTGGTGTTTTGTGCATCAATGTGCACATTCAAATCAGCACCGCTTTGTTTCATCATAAGGTGTTAAATGTTGCTAAATTATTTAAAAAAATTTATAAAAAATATTACTTAAGTACTTAATAATATTGACCTAAAAATTTATTTATTTATTTTTAATTATTATTAAAAACTGCTTTTATTCTAGCCAAAATAAAACAAATAAGACTTTCTCCAGAAGAAAAAATATTATTGGAAATAGTGTCATTTGGGAAATATCTAAAAAAAGAAATCACAGTAGGGCGAATAATTTTGACTGCAACTGTGTTTGTGGGATTTTTAATGGCACCGATAGCAACGTTAGTAGTAGTAGACCCCCCTCCCCTGAGTTTTCTGGAATTTCAAAGACAAATGGTTGGCAGGTATGATGATCGGTCAAACAAATCTGAAGAAAGGAAAACAAAATAAGCCAGATGGATTTGGGGTTTTTTTTTTTGGTTAAAAAATTATTCCTGGTGTTTTGTGCATCAGTGTGCACACTCGCATTACATACTCTTTGTTTCGTCATGAGGTGTTAAATGTTGCTAAATTAGTGCACAAGCCTTTATACAGATATGGTCAACGCAATCTCACGGCAATTCGTAACTTTTTGATTAGTGGCTAATTCGTATGAATTCGTACAATCTAATTCGTACAAATTAGTACGATTTGCCCATCACCCAATGACGGTTGGGGTTAGAGGTGGGGTTAGGTGCCACACCTCCTTTTTAAAATCGTACATTTTCATATGTCTGAACTCGTACGAATTCGCACGAATTAGCCACTAAACTGACAAAACATAAAATACTTAGTTTCCTCGTGAGATCAGGCTGGATATGGTAGAGTGAGCAGCTCTGTAAAGTTGAAAACATAAAAATAATGAAATGGCAGCCCAAAGCCCTGATGTAAACCTTATTGAAAATCTACGTAAAATCCTCAGAGACTAAGATAACTGAGTGCTGTCACCTTATTAGTCAAAGCTAATAGTTTTAATAACTCATTTCTAATAACTGATTTCTTTTATCTTTAATAATAATTGACTAGATATTTTTCAAGACACTAGTATTCAGCTTAATATGACATTTAAAGGCTTAGCTAGGTTAAATTTAGGGTAATTAGGCAAATCATTGTATAACGATGGTTTGTTCTATAGACAATCGATAAAAAAATATTACTTAAGGGGGCTAATAATATTGACCTTAAAATGGTTTTAATTAAAAATTATGAACTGCTTTCATTCTAGCTGAAATAAAACAAACAAGACTTTCTCCAGAAGAAAAAATATTATAGGAAATACTGTGAAAAATTCCTTGCTCTGTTAAACATCATTTGGGAAATATTTTAAAAAGTATAATAATGTCATACTTCAACTGTATCAGCTGGTTTTAATAACTCATTTCTAACAACTGATTTCTTTTATCTTTAATAATATTTGACTAGATATTTTTCAGGATACTAGTATCCAGCTTAATATGACATTTAAAGGCTCAACTAGGTTAAATTTAGGGTAATTAGGCAAATCATTGTATAACAGTGGTTTGTTCTGTAGACAATCGATAAAAAGAATTGCTTAAGGGGGCTAATAATATTGACCATAAAATAGTTGAATAAAAAATTCAAAACTGCTTTTATTCTAGCTGAAATAAAACAAATAAGACTTTCTCCAGAAGAAAAAATATTATCAGACATACTGTAAAAAATTCCTTGCTCTGTTGGGAAATATTGGAAAATGAAAATAAAAAATTACAGGAGGCCAAATAATTCAGACTTCAACTGTATATTTTTGTTTTATTTATATTTTATGTATCATTGCTTGTTGATTTTACCATCAGGTCAATGATAAATTAGAGGGTTTAAAGTTTTGAAACAATAAATTATAATGTAGCTTTAAATATGCATTTTCAAATACATTAGAATATGTTGTTTATTGATTTATTTTTTTGTTTTACAAAAACATTTTTTTACTATGACTTACAGAAAACTTTGACAAAATCTGTACTATAAGTTTATACTTGTCATCATTTTTATATAGTATACATACTGTATTTATACATACGGTGACCCAAAAACTCTACTTAAATGTCACAAAATATTTTTATGTGTTCCATAAATAAATAATAAATATAAAACATTGGACACTTGACTTGGATTTAATGACTCCAAATGTGAAATTGCTATAAACGTATTTGATTTTGACCCAACTGATAATAAATATAAAAATATCCAGTTGAAGTCAGAATTATTTCCCCCCCTTTGAATTTTTTTCTTTTTTAAATATTTCCCAAATGATGTTTAACAGAACAAGGAAATTTTCACAGTATGTCTGATAATATTTTTTCTTCTGGAGAAAGTCTTACTTGTTTTATTTTGGCTAGAATAAAAGCAGTTTTTAATTTTTTAAAACCCATTTTAAGGTCAATATTATTAGCCCCTTTAAGCTATATATTTTTTCAATAGTCTACAGAACAAACCATCATTATACAATAACTTGCCTAATTACCCTAACCTGCCTAGTTAACCTAATTAACCTAGTTAAGCCTTTAAATGTCACTTTAAGCTGTATAGAAGTGTCTTGAAAAATATCTAGTAAAATATTATTTACTGTCATCATGGCAAAGATAAAATAAATCACTTATTAAAATATCTTCTCTCCGTTAAACAGAAATTGGGGAAAAAATAAGGGGGGCTAATAATTCTGACTTCAACTGTATATATATGTTGTGTGTGGTGTATAAATATATAAAAACAAATCAATTAATTAATAAAATAACAGTAATTGAGCTAAAATGATGAGCTAGAAACAAGAAACATAATGTAAACTACCATCTTTATGCTGATGATACTCAGCTTTATACGCCCATAAAAATGGGTGAAAACTCTGTTTTACAGTCCTTTTTTACCTGTTTTAATGAGATTAAGGAATGGTTGGCTGGTAATTTTTTTACACTTGAATGAATCAAAAACTAAATTGCTAGTGTTTGACCCTCCGAGTGTCTGTGAATCTACAATTAATCAATTAGGTTGGTTTAAGTCTAAGATCCACAGTCAGGCAAAAAGTCTCGGAGTTGTTTTTGACATTGAGTTAAAGTTTGACAAGCAAATAAATTCAGTCGTCAAAAGTGGTTTCTATCAATTAGGGAACATCGCCAAATTGAAGCCTTTTCTGTCTTTTAAGGAGTTGGAATCCATCATCAATGTTTATATTATGTCCAGATTGGACTACTGCAACTCTTTGTATTTAGGAGTTTCGCAAGCTTCGATTGTACGCCTGCAGCTGGTTCAAAATGCAGCTGCTAGGCTTTTAACTGGGACAAAAACTTTTCTAGTATCTCACCAGTTTTATCATCCCTTCACTGGCTCCCAGTCCAATTTACGATTCAGTATTATAAGATGTTATTGTTATTTGTTTTTAAAGGTTTGAATGGTCTGGCACCTACTTAGAGCTTTTTCAGTGGCATACTTCATTGAGGCCAATCAGGTCGGAACAACAGTTTCAGCTAGCTGTTCCTAAATCACGGTTAAAATCAAGAGGTGACAGGGCTTTTTCTGTCACAGCCGCTCGTCTGTGGAATGGTCTGCCTTCACATATCAGGTCATGCTCTTCGCTTGGTGCTTTTAAGTCTCATTTAAAAACATCACCTTTTCTCTCTTGCTGTTTGATTGCTATTAATTCATTTGAATCTGTTTCACATGTTTTACTTGTTTATATAAATGTATAGATTTGTATGCTGGTCTTTTCGTAAAGCACTTTGGTCAACATCTGTTGTTTTTAAATGTGCTCTATAAATAAAGCAAACAACAAACAGCTAGAAAAACTTGATAAATTATTTTATAATGTACTGCAATAGTTAAAGTTAGGGTAATTAGGCAAGTCATTGTATAACAGTGGTTAATTCTATAGACAGTTGATAAAAATACTACTTAAGGGGGCTAATAATAGTGACCTTAAATGGCTTTAAAAAATTTAAAAACTGCTTTTATTCTAGCCGAAATAACACAAATAAGACTTTCTCTAGAAGAAAAAATATTATAGGAAATACTGTGAAAAATTCCTGAATCTGTTAAACATCATTTGGGAAATATTTTAAAAAGTATAATAATCTCAAGTTCAGCTGTATCAGCTGGGTTTTATCTATCATCATAAAGGCCAGAGATGCTGGAGGATTCTGGGAAACGGCTTGGGGAAAGGTGATGATTCGGGGGCCCGTTTCAATCTGCCCCGCTCCGCGCACCTGACTTCACGCGCAGCTATTACAATATTCAGATTACCGTGCGCTGGAAATTAATTGGACTAATTAACATACAAGTAAATGATGATACCGTTAACACATTTCATTAACTCAAACTGTCATTTCATGTTCGCCGTGCTCTCTGTATTGCATTACAATGAATTGAATTCATTAAATTATGCAAATGAAAGGTGGCAAGCAACGGACGGCTCCATATGAACGCTAATAGACTGTTTTCTGCCAATCCGCGGTTAGATTCAGGAGCCTTTTTTCACTTTGATTTGGTTGATTAAAGATTTGAAGTGGATTATGTGTGGCGGCCTGCAGCTATTTCATATGAAAAGAAGATACTATAGTAAATAAATATCAGCTTTAGTGTTTGTGAATCACACTACAGTACGCTAATTAATCTATTGTTGCTTTGGTAACACAACAACTATAGTAATAATAACAAATAACCCAATACTCTACTTTAGGATATACATTACTATTTACCACAGTTTACTGTAGTCAAAACTGAGTATACTACAGTATTTATCAGAGTGCATCAGTTCATTATAGTTAATACTACAGCTGCAGCATTCATTAACAAAGTGTTGGAATTACTATAATATACACAGTATAATACACGTTACTATGGTATGGTTCATATTTACTACATTACTGTAGTATTTAATTATGTGGGATATACTTTACTATAGTGGTTTTAAACCATACTATAGTAAAGTACTATAAAATACTATATTATAAACAGTGGCTCAGTGGTTAGCAAAGTGGCCTCACAGCAAGAAGGTCACTGGTTCGAGTCCCAGCTGGGTCAGTTGGCATTTCTGTGTGGAGTTTGCATGTTGCTCCCCGTCTCCCCGGGTGCTCCGGTTTCCCCCACAGTCCAAACACATGCGCTATAGGGGAACTGAATAAGCTAAATTCGTCGTAGTGTACGAGTGTGAATGTGAGTGTGTATGGGTGTTTACCAGTACTGCGTTGCGGCTGGAAGGGCATCTGCTGTTTAAAACATATGCTGGAATAGTTGTCGATTCATTCTGCTGTGGCGTCCTCTGAAATAGAGACTAAGCTGAAGGAAAATGAGTGGATGAATACAGAGAACAACTAAAGCATGCTTTAAAAACTAAATGACTGTGGCGTTTATGTATAATGTGAGTAAAATCATGATATAAACAAACAAAGAAGCATACAAATAAATAGTAAATGGACAAAATAATAAGCAATTTATGGAAATAATGAAGATAAAAAGCTGAATCAATTTCCACACGCACTTCTGAACGTAAAGGAAGACAACAGAAAACAGTTAAAACATGAAATGCGATGTGCTTTTAATACATAAGCCCCATCCAGAGGAAATTGCCGTAAGTGTGCTCCTAAATTGAAAATGAAAAACACATGAAAGGGGAATTTTGTTCATACTTGAGCAAGTTCAAAAATAAACAACACATTTCATATGCAATTTAAAGGGGGTGAAACGGTGGGGTTGACGCTCTTCACGACGGCTCTGTTGATACATATTTTAACACCGACTGTCAGCGCATGCATTCCAGATGAGGAGTGTATCAGAGACTCTGCAGGGCAGAGGTGTCCTGGTCTGGACCTGCTGCTGCAGTGACATCTACTGGACTTCACACACACACAGGGGTTAAAAAGAGGTTCATTTTATAATACTTCTTTAATTAACTACAGTTGAAACCAGAAGTTTACACACACTCTAAAAAAAGGAACATAACAATTTTTAAAAAAATGTCTGATGGTAAATCAAACTAAACGTTTACTAGGTCTGTTAGGATTACCTAAATCATTTACATTTGCTAAATGCCAGAACAATGAGAGAATTTTTTTTAAATTAATTTCTAGACAGTCAAAAGTTTACACACATTTCCTTGGAATTTTTTTAGCTTTGCTTTTAAACTGTATAACTTTTGTCAAAAGTTTTGTGTATCCTTCCACAAGCTTCTCACAATAGTTTGCAGGAATTTTGGCCCATTCCTCCTGACAGAATTGGTGTAACTGAGTCAGATTTGTAGGCTGTCTTGCTCGTACAAGCTTTTTCAACTCTGCCCACAAATTTTCTACAGGATTGAGCTCAGGGCTTTGTGATGGCCACTCCAAAACATTCACTCTGTTGTCCTTAAAGCACATGTTAACTAATTTGGCAGTATGCTTAGGGTCATGGTCTGTTTGGAAGACCCATTTGAGGCCAAGTTTTAATTTCCTGGCTGATGTCTTGAGATGTTGCTTCAGTATTTCTACATAATGTTCTTTCTTCATGATGCCATCTATGCTGTGAAGTGGACCAGTTCCTCCTGCAGCAAAACAGCCCCACAACATGATGCTGCCGCCCCCCATACTTCACAGTTGGGATGGTGTTCCTAGGCTTGTAAACTTTCCCCTTTGGTCTCCAAATGTAACACTGGTCATTATGGCCGAACAGTTCAATCTTAGTTCCATCAGACCACAGGACATGTCTCCAACAATTATTCTTTTTCCCAGAGTAATTTAGCAAATTGTAATCTGGCTTTTTTGTTAATTTTTTCATGTTGTCACAGAAGGAAGCAGTGTGTTTGAGGTTTTCCTTCAATACTATTCTACAGTTGTGCCTCCAATTAACTCAAATGTTGTCAATTAGCCAATCAGAAACTTCCAAAACCTTGACACCATCATCTGAGCTTTTTCAGAGGCATAATAATCTTATTGTATGTAAACTTGACTTTCAAGAAAAGTTATAACAATTTCTCAAAAAATATCTCTCTCATTATTCTGCTATTAAGCAGAACAGAAACAAATGTGATAATCCTAACTTACCTACAAGAGAAAAAGTTTTAGTCACATTAACATCTGACTTTTTTATAGTTATGTGCATATACAGTGTATGTAAACTTTTGCTTTCAACTGTATATCCAGTGAACAGTACTTTAGCCAAGTACAGCGGGGAAAATGAGGTATTGAACATGTCATCTTTTTTCCTGGGAATAATATTTCTAAAGAAGCTGTTGACATGGAATTGAAGCAGATTTTGGTGAAAACCCAAAAATTACAAACTGAAAAATGGATTGTTTGTAATAAGAATGTAATGACACAAGGAGAACAAACCATTGCTATACAATAACTTGCCCAATTACTCTAACCTGCCTAGTTAACCTGATTAACCTAGTTAAGCCTTTAGTCACTTTAAGCTATATAAAAGTGTCTTGAAAAATATCTAGTCTATTATTTTTTTCTGTCATCATGGTAAAGATAAAATAAATCAGTTATTAGAAATGAGTTATTAAAACTATTAGGTTTAGAAAATGTTGTTGAAAAAATCTTCTTTCCGTTAAAGGTGCAGTATGCAAGTTTGACACCCAGTGGTTGAACTAGGTATTGCAGTCCTGAATCATAATAAAGGTACGCCGGGTTGCCAATTTGAGTGATTTTAAACTGTGTTCTAAATAAAAGCAACGACACGCGATTGAGGGAATATTCTCCATATTAAAAGGAGTTTTGGTTCTAACCAACACCTCGAATTGATTTATTAGAAGCGGCTTCTATTTCTCACAGCTGAACAACAGAAACCTATGACAGATCACCTCAGGTAAGCCTCGTGTGCTTTATTCAGTGCTAAATGCTAACAATGCGAGTTTGAATGCATTTTACATGACGTGTATTACCATATACTGAAAGCAGAAAGTTCACCTCAGATCTGGAAAATACAATAAACCGTTTGAAATTGAACTTTAGAACTAAACACATATGAGTGATTCAGCATCTACATTTAATAATGTTAAAGAGGGTTAACATGTATTATATAGATTGTAAACCTTACCGTTTTGTGAGTGAGTGCATATTCTGTGCTTCTGAAAGGCTGTATTTAAATTTCTGCCGTGTTTTGTGGTGCAAACAGCCAAATGGCTCATCACTCATAACAATCTCGTCACAGCGTGTTGTTAGGGACACGCGATGTAACCTGCTCACGTTCCTAATATTTATGTCATTTGCTAATTAACGTCATGTGGAACTGAATCTGTCTCATTTTGACATCTGATACTTTCCACTACACTGTAGCATTTCGCTCATGGACGCATGCTTTCAGAGTCTTTCTGAATGAATGAATGAATGAATGAAATATGCTGTTTTCCAACAAGGCAACCCGGGGTGCTGAATTATAATTGGCTAAACTGGCATGTGCATGTGAAAATTACCTAAACAAAGACAGCGTTCCGGCACGGAAAAAAACATTTTCAAAGCAGAATATCTGACTTCAGCATTGTTTTTCAGTTAAACAAGTATGTTCACTTGGGATGTTTCTTAAATATCTGCACACATATTACGGTATTTTTATGCTTTAGAAGAGTCAAAAACTTACATACAGCACCTTTAAACAGAAATTAGGGAAAAAAAATAAACGGGTGCTAATAATTCAGGGGGGCTAATAATTCTGACTTCAACTGTATAAATATATTGTGAGCAATTCCAGCGTTATGGATGTGACGTTTGCAGTAAAAAACTCAAATATAAATTCACATCGAAAGTATATGTTATTGAAGCAACTGTTTATATTTTCCAAAACAACTGACCACAGAGTTATAGGATCAAAAAAAAAATCACTCTGTAAACATTTTTTATATTTTAAATGTGGAAAATAATGGATGTGACAAAAAAAGTCAGCGAGTTTGCAGTATACAACATAATTTGTGGAAATTCTGTGAATTAAACTGCACAACCGAAAATAAATAATGCTAATCAAAAGGATAAGAGTTGGCTCTCTATAGAACAAACATTTTTGCGTTTATGAGGAAAAAGCTTCGTTATGGATGTGACAGATGTGAAATTGCCCCTTGTGTGACTTTGGTAAATCAAATTTAATAGTTTGA
>LR812527.1:3784856-3817356 GCA_903798195.1 Danio kyathit | reverse complement strand
CTGGGGGCAAAAATACTAAAAAAAATAATATAAAAAAAAAAAATCAGGAAAATTATTATTTATATATATTAAAATAATAATAAAAAATTTAATGTAATATAAAATAACATTTAAAAAATGGGGGAAAATAAAAAAATTAAATAAATAAAATGGAATTCATTGGGATAAACATTTTATAAAAAAAAAAAAAAAAAAAAAAAAAAAAAAAATCAAAAGAAAACAAGACGAAAAATTATAAATAAAAAACAGGAAGAATAATATAATAAAATAAAACAAAATAATTTTTTTGGGAAACAATAAAAAAAAAATATTTATATATATATATAAGAGGGGGGGGGGGGGGATCAAGGGAAAAAAAATTAAATACAATTTTGAAAATTTTTTTTACCAAACTCCTATGAAGACTGACGCCTTCAGAGACTCGCGGCTACAGAATAAACGAGGAACAGAAAAACCTGCTTCATCACACAGTTCAGGCAGTGATGAGACAAAACAGTAAAGGGCTCAGATATTTCCCACAATGCACTGCTTTACACCTCTCTGAAGGCTGTTATTGAAGGTACATAATGAGACACTCGGAGCTGCTCGTTTGGTCCTGAAACACAGTTCTACATATTAACGTAAAGCATCGGACGAAAACAATCGATTCATTTTTTGTTTTTTTTTAATATATGTATTTATATCAAATTCAATTTGGCAAACTACAAACCGCTTCGCTCATATAAACGATTCTTGATGATTCTACAGTCCAGTTCTGTAAAAAAGTAAAAGCCGAAGGGAGTTGATCCTTAGAAAAGCTATCGTGGACGCCACAAAATCCGGATTACAACGTATATAAATATCATTTCGCTCAAAAAAAGGACTTCATTCGCCACAAATTCCTATTGAAAGATTTGATCAAGTTGACGAAGTTGTTACATAAAATGCTTTTAATTACATGATTGTTTCATAGTTCCCCACCACTGTTACGCCCCTCCATTTTCAGGGTCTTCACCTACACCAAATAAAACTACACAAACGCAACGCAGACATTTAAAGACACCTTCATGACTGCCAACAGCACAACAGTAGCACTCTGAATAGATTTTTTTACTTTTACACCCTCCTCCTCCTCGTGTGGAGAATGCACAATATCACGTCAAATAAAAGAAACTGCCCATCCATAAGTGGAAATTCAGCTATTACTTAGTCCCTGATGAAAATAGTTCCAATTTAAAGGGAGATTTGTGTCACTTGTTACAAACCTGTTTGAGTTCTTTCTTTTGTTAAACACAAAAAAGATGCCATTGACTTCCATAGTATATATATTTTACTACTACTGATGTCAATGGCTGTTTTCTCCAACATTCTTCACAATATCAACAGAAGAAACTCTTGAGTGTGAGTAAATATTAAGTTTACGTTTTTGGGTGAACTGTCCTTTTAAATTGTTATTTTCCATTGATTGTGTGAGGAACAGATTTATTTAATATTCCGTCCAATCGAAGCTCGTGAGGAACTGATATATTTAATATTCCGTCCAATCGAAGCTCGTGAGGAACTGATATATTTAATATTCCGTCATATCGAAGCTCGTGAGGAACTGATATATTTAATATTCCGTCCAATCGAAGCTCGTGAGGAAGAGATATATTTAATATTTTGTCCAATCGAAGCTCGAGAGGAACCGATATATTTAATATTCCGTCCAATCGAAGCTCGAGAGGAACCGATATATTTAATATTCCGTCCAATCGAAGCTCGTGGGGAACCGATATATTTAATATTCCGTCCAATCGAAGCTCGAGAGGAACCGATATATTTAATATTCCGTCCAATCGAAGCTCAAATGGAACCGATATATTTAATATTCCGTCCAATCGAAGCTCGAGAGGAACCGATATATTTAATATTCCGTCCAATCGAAGCTCCAGAGGAATCGATATATTTAATATTCCGTCCAATCGAAGCTTGAGAGGAACCGATATATTTAATATTCCGTCCAATCGAAGCTCGAGAGGAACCGATATATTTAATATTCCGTCCAATCGAAGCTCCAGAGGAATCGATATATTTAATATTCCGTCCAATCGAAGCTTGAGAGGAACCGATATATTTAATATTCCGTCCAATCGAAGCTCGAGAGGAACCGATATATATAATATTCCGTCTAATCGAAGCTCGAGAGGAACCGATATATTTACTATTCCGTCCAATCGAAGCTCGTGAGGAACCGATATATTTAATATTCCGTCCAATCGAAGCTCGTGAGGAACTGATATATTTAATATTCCAACCAATCAAAGCTTGGGAGGAACAGATATATTTGATATTTCATCCAATTGAAGTTTGCGAGGAACCGATTGATTTAACATTGCGTCCAAACGAAGCTCATGAGCAACAGATATATTTAATATTCTGTCCAATCGAAGCTTGCGAGGAACCGATATATTTAATATTCCGTCCAATCGAAGCTCGTGAGGAACAGATATATTTAATATTGGATCCAAACGAAGCTCGCGAAAAACAGATCTATTTAATATTCCAACAAACCGAAGCTCAAGAAGATATATTTAATATCCCGTCCAATTGAAGCTCGTAAGGAACAGATATATTTAATATCCCGTCCAATCGAAGCTCGTAGGGAACAGATGTATTTAATATTCCGTCCAATTGAAGCTCGCGAGAAACAGATATACTTAATATTCCATCCAATCAAAGCTCGCGAGGAACAGATATATTAAATATTCTATCCAATCAAAGCTTATGACTACATTCAAAAATGCAAAATCAACATTCCTGGCATTAGACTCACATGTAGTCACTACATTGTAGTTAAACAAAATTTTTTTAAGTTATATGGCAAATAGAAAACAAATTGTGGAGAGTTATAAGACATGAGGATTTTTACTAAATAACTACTTAAATTTGAGTCTGTTTCTCACACAATTAAGTCATACTGACTCTTCTCTAGAGTTTGACAGATGTTAAATAGTTATTATACACGGAATAATTAAGAATAAATTAAAGAACTGCAATGGTATAATCATGGAAGCTTATTTACACTGAAGAATGTAAAATAATGCGATTTTTTTAGCTCACAATTCAAACTTTTTCCATCATACATGTCGCACATCAGATTTAAAACACTCACAATTGAACGTTTTAAAAATAATTTTAGAGTTAAACCAAAGTTCAACATCATAACGAAAGAAGCTTTATCTCACAGTATAGATTTTTTTGCAAATAAAATAATAAAACATTAGTAAACAACAATAAAGCAATTGCCTCACAATTCATGGCTGAGGGTCAAACTTGCAAGATATTAAAGGGATAGTTCACCCCAAAATTAACATTTACTCACTCAAGTGGATATAAACTGTATATTAAACTTTATATTAAAGATATTCTGAAGAATGTTGAAAAAAAGCAGCCATTGAGGTGCATAGAGGAACAAAAAAATACTATGGAATAAAATGTTTACCTTCAGCATTCGTCAGAATAATTTTTTTGCAAATAATAATACTAACAATAATAAAGCAGTTACCTCACAATTAAGGATTGAGAGATAAACTTGCAAGATATTAAAAGGATAGTTCACCCAAAAATGAAAATTTACTCACTCAAGTGGATAAAAATCTTTATGAATTTCTTTCTTTTGTTGATTAAAAACAAGATATTGTGAAGAATGTTTAAAAAAAAAAAAAAGCAGCCATTGAGGTGGATAGAGGAAAAAAACACCACAGAAGGAAATAGCTGTTTTTTTAATATCTTCCTTTCTGTTCAACAGAAGGAAAAAAAAACTCAAAGCTTTAAAACCACATGAGAGGGAGAGTAAATAATGAGGTAAATGCAATTTTTGAGTGAACTAACCCTTTAAAACAGAACTAAATATAATATGGCGGGAGAATTCCAAACTTTTACGCAATTATGAGTTAATATTTTTCAGTATTGACTGAATTATGAGGTAAAAAAAAATCAGAATTGTGATATATAAATTCAAAAAGTCAAAATAATAAGATGCAATTAATCCAATTGGCAGAACTTTTCCATGCATTTTCAGAGAGAAATAAATGAGAATTTCCACTTTTGGCTAAACCGTTTCTTCATCTTCATCATCATCGACCACCCGTTTGTCGCCAGCGCTGCAAATCTTTACAAAAAAACACGATTAGACCCCTTTCCAACAAATACACTGAAACAGATGCTTGACACCCATGAAGAACTGGAGCTTTTTTTTGTACACGACAGCTTATAATACAATATAAGGCATTTCAGTGTTGTATGTGAAATCAAGAAATAATGCTTCCCCCGTAAAAAGATGAACAAAAACCCCCAATAATTCTATATTTGTAAAATATATATTTATATTTATATATATGTGTGTGTGTATGTATATATGCATTCACGTAAAGGAGGGTAAATATGCAAAAAGGTATAAAAAGCAAGGTGTATATATATATATGCATGAGCGAGGAATCGAAAATGAGGTTGTGGGAGGACAGGATGTGATGTTGACGGGAATGTTTAGTTTCGGTTTCACTCGATGGCATCAACGGCGGACACGGAGACTAACTGAAGAGGGATTTCGGTGGCGTTTAGCGGCTCCTGTGGGCTGGAGGAGGTGTTGACGGTGGCGTTGACGGTGGCCAGACCCTGCATACTGCCCGGTTGGATGTTGGTAAGGATGAGTGTGGTGCCGCCCGCTGTGATGATGCCGTCTGAGGACACGCCCCCACTGGAAACCACGCCTCCGCCCTTTTTGTTCTGGTGCGTCTTTATGTGCTTGGCCAGATGATCGCTGCGCATGAATCTCTTCGAGCACTCCGAACACACAAACTTCTTCTCTCCTGATGACGCAGCGAAATAATAAACAGTGTAAAAAAGAGAAAAAGAAGAGCATATATAGTTGAAGTTAAAATAATCCTTTTTTCTTCTTCTTTTTTTAAATATTACCCAAATGAGGTTTAACAGAGTTCACAGTATTTCCTATAATATTTTTTTCTTTTTCTGGAGAAAGTCTTATTTGTTTTGTTTAGGTTAGAATGAAAGCAGTTTTTATTTGTTTAAAGGTGCGGTATGTAAGTTTTTGACTCTTCTAAAGCATAAAAATACCATAATATATTTGCAGATATTTAAGAAACATGCAAAGTGAACATTCTTGTTTCTGAAAAACAATGCTGAAGTCAGATATTAAGCTTTGAAATAGTGCTTTCCGTGCCGAAAAGTCTGTCTTTGTGTCTTTGTTTTGGTCATTTAACCCACCCAATGCTAGTTTAGCCAATTATATTTCAGCACCCCGGGTTGCCTTTGTGGAAAACACCGCATTTCATTCATTCAGTCAGGTAGGCTCTTAAATGCATCCAAGACTAAAATGCGACCTCCGGTGGACAGTAACAGACTCCGAAATGATTCAGAGTTCCACATGAGGTGGTTATTAATTAGCAAATAATATAAATATTACAAACGTTAAATTAGGTGAGCATCGTTTTCATTGTAGCATTGTAACCCCGTGTCCTAACAACATGCTACGTGATGAGATTTGCAGTGATAAGCTATTTGGCTGTTTGCACCAAATGAAACATGATAGAAACATTCAAATACAGCCATTCAGAAGCACAGAATAGTGCACTCACTGCACTCCACCAAAAGGTAAGGTTTACAATCTAATTAATACATATTAAACCTCTTTAACATTAATAAGTGTTGATGCTAAATTGCTGATATGTGTTGGTTTTGAGTAACAGCTCTAAAGTTCCATTTAAAAACTGTTTATTCCATTAATTTTATTTTCAAGATCTGAGGTGAACTATCTGCTGCTGCTTTCAGTCGTATGGCAATAAATGTCATGTAAACTCACATTCTTAGCATTTAACACTGAATAAAGCACATCAGGTGTACCTGAGGTGATCATTGTCAGTTGCAAGAAATAGAAGCCATTTATAAAATAGAAATTTCAGGTGTTGGTAAGGACAAAAACTCCTTTTAATATGGAAAATATTCCTTCTATCGCATGTCGTTGCTTTTATTTAAAACATGACTCAAATTAACCTTAAATCAGCCTTTAGGCTTGACAATCAGTCACACTCCTGTTGATGTCGTGAATCTAGCAACCTGCGCTTGTGTGTGTTTTGAACCAGGCATGCAATACCTAGTTCAACCACTGGGTGTCAAACTTACAAACTGCACCTTGAGCAATATTTTTTTCGATTGTCTGCAGAACAAACGATCGTTATAGAATCACTAAAATGGTTTAAGGTCACATGAGGGACAGTAAATGATGAGGGTGAACTATCCCTTTAAGGCACTTAAAATAACACTTTAAATTAACACTTTAAATTAAAATTAATCAAACTACAGTAAGGCTAAAAGTCCAATTTTGTAGAATAATTTCTATTTATCTTATTTTTACCAAACATACTAGCAGTGTTGGGGGTAACGCATTACAAGTAAGGCGAGTTAAGTAATAATATTACTTTTCTAAGTAATGAGTGAAGTAACGCATTACTTTTCAAAAATAAGTAATAATATTTGAGTTACTTTTTTGAAAATGTAACACGAGTTACTTTTTGTTTAATTAATTAGCTTTAAATTGCTGAATTAAAATGAAGCCACAATGAATCACGCAGTCAATGAGAGAATGTGTTCATTATTTTAAACACATCAAAGAAAAGGGGATTGTCTCAATGGACAGTGATTTTACTTAAGACACATAGTACAAAAGCAGCAAACACATTGCTTTAAACTTTTAATAATCTGTATATTTTAATACTATTTGTTAAATATTGTACTTTACTTTATCTAATGCTGCAACTAACATTATTTATAGTATAACTTTATATATTCGCATTCAGTTCAGCAATATGCCTTTTCTTCTTTTTTTAGAAGACATATGGAAGAAAAAATGAGAACACTGAACAGTATCAAATAAAACATTTTTCCAACATAAGTGTGTGTAGCTGTTTTTACAAAGTTTGTACTGTGCTCATAGTTTGTATGTGCTTTCCACAATGTTCTCAGCAGCACCGTTACCTTAGCAACACTCTTATGTTAAACCGAGCGTTCCCAATCATCCACTAATGAGACTCTATATGTATATATAGACATTGCTTTAGACGGCAGCTGCATACATATGCCATATATAAGCAAGGTGTCTCGCTATGAATATATATATATATATATATAACATGACAATGAGTTCACTGTACTCAAATGGCCTCTACAATCACCAGATCTCAATCCAATAGAGCACCTTTGGGATGTGGTGGAATGGGAGATTCTCATCATGGATGTGCAGCTGGCAAATCTGCAGCAACTGGGTGATGCTATCATGTCAATATGGAGCAAAATCTCTGATGAATATTTTAAGTACCTTGTTGAATCTATGCCACAAAGGATTAAGGCAGTTCTGAAGGCAAATATAACTAATATATGTATATATATATATTTTTTTCCCAATTTTTGTTTAACAGAAGGAAGATTTTTTTTTTTACACGTTTCTAAACATAACAGTTTTAATAACTCATTTCTAATAACTGATATATTTTATCTTTGCCATGATGACAGCACATAATATTTGACTAGATATTCTTCAAGATACTAGCATTCAGCTTAAAGTGACATTTAAAGGCTTAACTAGATTAACTGGGGTAAAGTTAGGTTAATTGGGCAAGTCATTCTATAACAGTGGTTTGTTCAGTAGACAAACGAAAACAAATGGAGTGAGTGTGACGAACAACCGTATAATGCTGCGTTCACACCAGACGAGGAAGAAGCGTCAAGCACGAGTGATTTACATGTTAAGTCAATGCAAACGCGCGAATAGGCATCCTGCGGCGCGATACACGCGAATGGCGTGGCGCGAATTACGTGGCGTGGATGGCGCGATAAGCGCGAATTGATTGTTTTGCGCATTTGACTCGTCTGCAAAAAAAGGAGAGCTGCCATGAACAAATGAAAGAACAGCGTAAGGAAGGCTTTGAAGGATGCTGGGAAACCATATTTGAATCACAGAGGAGAACAAAAACCAGGGAAAAATCGACCGAAAGAGGTGAGTGAAAGAACCGTATACGTGATGTGATCTCTCTCTCTCTGAATGTGCTGAGGAGCGCTAAACAGCACAAAAACAGTTACCCTTTGAAAAAATAAACCACATACCATATATAATAAAGCTGTATCAATGCATATTTCCCGCCAGTCCTGTGTAAACTACGGCAAGCAGAGTTTATTTGTTTATATATTTATTTATACCTTGAGATGGTGGAGCGCGAGAACAGTTTGAAGTATAAACTACTTCAAACTGCTCTCGCGCTGCGCTAGCTTTTCTGAATAAATGACAATAGTTAGCTTAGGGTTGGGTTGATCACTGGCTTGAGTTCCAGGCAGTGAGCGAGTGCTTTGAGCACAAGACCCCAGAGAGCAGTGCACGTCGGACAGTTCATCAAGGATGTACCGCTGGATAGCATCTCACTATAGTTGTTAAACATGATATTTAATTAATCTTGTCTCTATCTAACGACTCTTCGGTCTTTTGAATCTATCATGTAACGTGTCACAGCGTCAGCACACTGCTTCAATCTTTCGCTTTCATGCGTGCAATTTTTGCGAAAACCTCAGATACTGTTGGTTGGTTCCTGTTGGTTGTGCACCTTTTTTACCAACCAAGCTTGTCGACGCCATTATAACTACACAGATCACTCTGCCTATTCATGCCAGAGTCCGGCGGAAAAAGTGATTGAAAGGTGGTGATTTGTGTGTAACTTATCTTTATTTATTTATGATTTGGTTATGGGTAAAACAAAGACCATGCGGGTCAGGTAGCTGAAACATTAGGCTAATTCGTTATTAATTAATTAATTAGGGCGTCACAGTGGCGCAGTGGGTAGCACAATCACCTCACAGCAAGAAGGTTGCTGGTTCGAGCCCCGGCTGAGTTAGTTGGCATTTCTGTCTGGAGTTCGCATGTTCTCCCTGTATTGGCGTGGGTTTCCTCCGGGTGCTCCGGTTTCCCCACACAGTCCAAAGACATGCGCTATAGGTGAACTGAATAAGCTGAATTGTCCATAGTGTATGTGTGTAAATGAGAGTGAATGGGTGTTGGGTTGCGGCTGGAAGAGCATCCGCTGCGTAAATGCTGGATTAGTTGGCGGTTCATTCTGCTGTGGCGACCCCTGATTAATAAAGGGACTAAGCCGAAAACAAAATGAATGAATGAATTATTCATAAATATTTAATTCACCGCCGCCTACGACGACAATGCCATAGTCCATCGCGATGTTTCACATTAGACATCGTATGATGCCAAATTGTTCGACATCGCCCAACCCTATGATGTATGTCTGCATTGTATGCATTTATTTTTGTACTTATTTATCTATTGTTTATGGTTAATAATTGCCTGTATTGTAAGAAGGTCTATGTATTGTACATTGTTGATACTGTATTTTCTGTTTTCAATTAATAATAAACTTGAAAGAAATGCCTAAAGTTTCTGTTTCTGTATTAAAACTAAGATAAAGGAATCAGATCTTCAGTGGTTTAAAGTGATGAGTTGGAGTTTTACTGTTGTTCCACATTAACCAGACATTTACTGTTCTTCCACAATTGAGAAATATAAATCATAATAACTTGAGTTTTAATACTGACACTGAAAAATATTATCTCCTTAGAATTGAGAAGCTTTTGTTGTCTATCTACAAGTAAAATAAAAATATATAATGTTCTCAATCCAAATAAAAAAAAACTTATTACTCAAAATTTGAAAATATGGACTTATATGGTTCTTCATCTCAAGGCTATATTATATTATATTATATTATATTATATATTAATATTGCTTAAGGGGGCTAATAATATTCATTCATTCATTCATTTTCTTGTCGGCTTTGTCCCTTGCGGGGTCGCCACAGCGGAATGAACCGCCAACTTATCCAGCACGATTTTACGCAGCGGATGCCCTTCCAGCCGCAACCCATCTCTGGGAACTTCCACACACACATTCACACTCATACACTATGGACAACCCAATTCACCTGTACTGCATGTCTTTGGACTGTGGGGGAAACCGAAGCACCCGGAGGAAACCCACGCGAACGCAGGGAGAACATGCAAACTCCACACAGAAACGCCAACTGACCCAGCCCAGCCGAGCTTCGAACCTGCGACCCAGCGACGTTCTTGCTGTGAGGCAACAGCACTACCTACTGCGCCACTGCGTTGCCGGGCTAATAATATTGACCTTAAAATGTTTTTTAAAAAAATTAAGAACTGCTTTTATTCTAACCGAAATAAAACAAATAAGACTTTCTTCAGAGGAAAAAATATTATAGGAAATACTGTGAAAAATTCCTGAATCTGTTAAACATCATTTGGGAAATATTTGAAAAAGAAAACAAAATTCACTGAAGGGCTATTAATTTTGACTTCCACTGTGTGTTTGTGTGAGAGCGTGTTTGTGTGTGTGTCTGTGTTAGCGAGAGAGAAATAGTACCGGTGTGCGTTCTCCTGTGTCGCTGTAATTCATCACTGCGCGTGAACCTCTTCCCACAAAACATCCAGGTGCAGACAAAAGGTCTCTCTCCCGAGTGCCAGCGCAGGTGAGCTCGCAAGTGGGATGTCTTCCCGTAAACCTTCCCACAGCCGGCGATATGGCACACGTGCTGCTTCTTCTTGCCCATGTTAGATCCCCTGAAACACATCGTTACGAACGCAAAGTCAGGATGAAAATATAACTCACACACAACCTGTAATAAAACCATGTAGTCAAACATGCATCATAGGGTGTAGGTAGGGCCGGGCGATATGGCCTAAAATCAAAATCTGGTATAATTGATCGTAACTCGATTACGATTAATGAACGATTATTCAATCATTTTTATTTATTTGCCCTCATAGTTCACTGACAAATTTTGTACAGTAAGTATACGCACAAATTAAAAGGGAGAGATTTATGAATGAAGGGTGCATTACTTAAAGGTTTAAGACACCCTAAAGTAGTTTTTTGAGATGTTAACAGATTTGTGTGTGTTGAGCATCAGTTAAGACAACGTTAGCACCATGTAGCTTTAATTGTGGGAAAACTGAATAATTTGGAGCTTGTCAGCTAATTTCATCTTCCGGGTTTAAAATAATTTTTGGGGCGGGATCAAAATCGGTGACGTAGCGCAAATCTGCTAGTGAAATGATGAGGCGTCGGTTTCTCATTATTATTCATAGCTAAGTTTTCTTATCCTATGAGAAGACCCTGCTTCTTAATTAATTATGATTGCACGTGCTTTCCGAAGGCAAGGCAGGCCTGCCAAGCTGTGAGACCCTATGACCGGGTGAGACTGCATCCACGGACTCTGCATACGGCACACAGTATTTAGCCGTTCATGAAGTATCATTTGTGTTTGTTTCCATGATCCATGGGGTTTGTTGCATGTTTTCCCCCACGATGCTGTCAGGGCTGATACAGCAAAGCTGTTGGTGTGCAGCAAGCATTTTTGTCGGGAGAGTTGTACCAGAATTGGAGCATGGCGGACTTTGTCTTTTATCAGTTGAGTTCGTTACCATTCAGACACATCAACCATATCTGTGCTGCTGTGTTCACCCATGTTTAAAATCCTACAGATTACCGGCAGGGCTAATGGTTGAAATAGACAGGGCAAGAGACTTGCTGCACTGCTGTCCACTGTGTCTGCATTCAGACCCAAGGATTAGGGAGGAGAGAAGTCCTCATTTATAGAGTATACATGATTATCTTTAAAATGATATAAATGGTGGTTGTGTGTATATGAAATTACGAATAACAAATGTAGTAGGACATTAAATTACCGTTTAATTCTTTGCAATTTATCTTTTTAAACTATAAAATCATGGGTCTCCTCACAGTTTGTGTCTCATTCCGACTGACAACAGTTGTTCACTCCCCTCTTTCTCCCCTGCTCTGCTGGCCACATACACTCCTCCCTCTGGTTGCAGAGCTCCTCGCCCATCATGAAGCATTTTTGAAAAATTCTGAGGTAGACTTGAACCAAAAGAGGGGGGTTTCATGGCCCTTTAAAGGAAACACGGACTATCTACTATCTATGATTATTTATTAAACATCACTGTTGAACAACTGAAATTAAAACACACATTGCCTAAAACAAAGTCCCTTTTTGCTTTTAAAAAAAAAGTGAAAATAAATAACTTGCACTTTTGGAAACAAAATTAATTTCAGCGTTTTTCATATTAAAAGTGGAAAATAAACCGTATCTCTTCTAAATAAAATATCTCTTGTATATCCGAAATAATCCTTAAATATTATTTTAAACAGTGCATTTCTTGCATCTTCTGTAAACAAATATTTTAATGTAAATAGAAAATATGCCGTTTCAAGGCATCTCTGGCACTGCTTCCAATCATTGTCAATGTAGTGCAAAGTAAAGCCTGTTTTATACTCCACCGTTTCCGCTCGTTTGCTTGAGTGCGTGCGGCGAATGTGACATCATCGCCGTGTTTGCTGAGGCTTGCTTTGGGTGCGCGCGCATGATTTCAGCTGGCGGAGCGCACATTTTTTTTTTTTTTTTTTTGAGACTCAAGCGAACAGTTCGCACTGGGCCACGTTTGATTCGAGTTGAATATGAAACACTTCGAATATCCCTATGATCACGCATGGACGCATCATAAAGATGTCTGCAGGCGTACCCGTTTCAGACAAAATCTCTTCAGATGAACAATAATTCTTGGCTAGAAATTACAACAGTAGTGGGAAAGGAGGAAAGTTTTTGTTAAAAAAAAAGTTTAGAAAAAATTGAAGGATAAGTTTGTTAAAACCAAAAAGAAAAGCCGTGGCAAAGTGGAGACCCGGGTTGTTTTAATACACAAATACAGATATATGCTTTTCCACCATTCATAAGTTTAACACTATTACCAGCCATTACAATTTTGAGCTTAAAACAATTTAATAGTTACAAAACTAAAATAAAGGCACAAATTATTTTTTTGATAACTAGAAAGGAATATATGAACCTATCAGTTTACAATAAACTGATGGCCTGTTTTTCTAGGCTTTATTGGTGATAATGGTCCGGAATGTTGGACCATTATTGCCTCTTAGCATATCAGTAGAGGACAAACTAGCCAGACAGTAATGTGTGAATTGTTGAGTTAAATAATAAAAGTCTTTAGTTTTTAGATTTTTAGTAAGTGTACTTTTTTTTTTTGCTTTTATTCTTGCCATAATAAAAAATATATTTGTAGAGCAACCCATGCTCTGTTGTCATTAATATTTTAATAAACTTTAATAGGTAAAACTGTCCGAGATATGAACAAAAGCAAGTGATGCATCAAAGTTTAATTAAAAAATATATATACTGAATGGTTATAAAAATCTTTATAATCATTAAAATAATTCATAAAAATAATTACACACAACCAAATAACACACAAAATAAGATTAAAAAAATAGTATTTACTTTTGATTCAAAAATAATTCTAATGTGTTTTTGAAGGACTCACATTTTAAATCTACTTCCTTTAAAGTCTCTCCAGATAAAAATGGTTGTCTGGCAACATTAAAAACAGGCCATTGCTAAAGCAGATGTTTAACAGTTTTTGCACAGCTTTTGCAATACTGACATTTTGGAGGAACTTCTGCTTTGAGTAAATGTCCACGAGTGAGTGTCGAGTCTCTAATATGGCATCTTGCGCAAACAACCCCATCATGCGCAACACACGGAAGTAAACAGACCAGAGAAAAAGTCAGCAGGCAGTATGGACCTCCTTACAACTCCAATTTGTCATTGACCTGATAAAGTATCAAAAAACTTTTTCTCATTCCTGAATGGGTGACTATGGCACTTGGCTTAAGGCCCCGGTACACTTTAAATACTTAACTGCTGAATGACTCTATGCTGTTTTCAAACACCCCCACATTGAAGGTGGCAGAGTTATACATTAGGGTTGGGCCGATAGATGATGCCATCGTCCTTCGCCAATGGCGGATAAACTTCACGATGCTGAGCCGGCATCGTGATCCATCGCCCTGCCCCACATTTATATTGATATATAACTTATTATTTGCATGTCATCTTAATAGTAATAAAGGTCTTTTCATGAGCTGTGTTATATTTTACATATAGCTGCCGCTTGCATGGCTGACAGCATTGTGAGAATTAAATGAAGGATTATACAGCACCTCTCGCTCTTAAAATGTGTAGATTCAATGGCAAACGCTGTTACCTGCAAACCCCGTCCCACAGACTTTACAGTGAATGGCTTTAGTTATTTTCATAGCGCACTTGAAGCCACTGGAAGTCTTTTATCCACTCTTGTAAAAGTGTAAATGGTGGATTAACATTCAGCACATGATCACTAATAAGATGTGCCATTATTAGTAACTTCAGGTGCTTTCTAAAACTAAATGTGTCAGTGTTATTTTCATTCTCTCATCTTCAGCGCTTCACATTTCCGCAGTTGTAGCTCCTGTCATCTGAAGGCAGAAGGCATTGACTGAGTGATTGACAGCTGATATTAACCAATCCATTCACGCTCAGTTCTAGTGCAGTGAGCCAATAAGAAGAGCACAAAGGCGGGGCAAGCATTGCGTTTTTTTTTTTTACTTCAGCAAGTTCACATAACAACTATTTTAATCTGTTCCTGAGCGCAGCGTTTGACATTTTAAGGCCTATTTATGCCTGTCCGGTGATGTGCATTTTACAGGACGGACTGTACCTCGCGTTCATTTCATACAGATTACAAAACCAAAAAACTTTTGTTATTAAGTGCACTTGGTTCACTTATACATACAGATTTAAAGCTTTATGTGGATATATTTCTTATGTCTGTGAAGCAAGTATTCGCTGAGATTCCAGTGTTTGTTGACCACCAAACTGTCGTAAAAGCACACATCTGGTCTGAGCTTTTGTCCCAGAGAATGTCAGTCTATAGCGATTGATGATTGGCTTCTGTATTAGTAGGCGGGGCTTCATACGCCATATTGACTGTTATATTTTCCTCATTCAAAACTTTACGAGTGACACGTCTTGTGTATTCTATAGTCTTTGACCACTGGCAGCTCAAATGCGTTTTAGAGTCAAATCATAATCTCCCCAAAACTTCAATTTAATGACCGTTTTTGTACTGCCAAAACAATTTGAAAAAAATCACGATTTTATTCGAAATGACGTCATTTCAGTTCTTTTTTCAACTTCGTTTGAAGTATACCGGGGCCTTCAGTCCAAAAAAAAGTAATGTACTTTTGGCATTTGGATTGGTTCGAGGTCAGTTCACGTTCTCACCACAAACAAACTGCTCCAGAATTTGTTTGAAAGCCACCTCTTCCAGCAGATCTCTGCATGCATTTGGTGTGCACCTGAGTAAAACTGCCGCTTTTACGCCTGAACCAAGGTTATTATAGTTAACGAAAACGAATGAAAAAATGAAAACTAAAATTTAAAATAATTGTCGTTAACTGAGATAAAAATAAAAACGAGTTTTTAAAAAAAACTAGAACTAACTGAAACTATTGTGTACATGCAAAACTAACTAAAATTATAGCAAAAACCTTCTTCGTTTTCGTATTTGTAAATGTATTTAATACATAATCTTACTGTAAACCGTTTAGAAGTAAACCTAATTTGCGCTGCAGGTGGTTGACACTTTCGCACCTCAGAGTCTGTAATCCTGCTGCCATTGGCCAGAGCGAGCCAGTTCTCCTCCAGTCAGTCCTCGCTGTTGCTTTCGCGACAAAAACAACGAGTGGACATGATAGCAGCACAGTGACAGCATTACAGACACTTAAAACTACTACTTTAACACATTTGTGCCCAATAATTTCTGTATCGCGCAATGAATCTTTTTAACCGGATCTTCTAAGTGAACCGGTTGAACTAGTTCACCAAAACAAACTGAATCATTTGAAACGATTCGCGGCTCCAGTAAGCACTTATCCACACACTACTTACTTTTTAGCAAGCCTAATACCCCCCTCTGACTCGAAATAATCCAATATCTACTCTCATTCAGTTATTACAACAGTAACGTTACACTGAGATCAAATTTGAGAAGTGGTGAACCGATAATACTGCGCATGTGTGATTCAGTTGACCAAACACAAACAGCACATGACAGCCTGCTGTGACTGAACTAAACTTGAACAACTGTAGCGCGGGTAAACCGAGGGCGTAAGTGAGAGGATCTGGTGAAAAAACGTAAGTTTATTTCATAACAGAAAATCGTAATGGAATTTAAATAAGTGAATCATGATTTAGTTGGGTTGCAAAACTTTACTGTAAGACATTTTTCCGATCATGGTGATGTTTTAACTGACTGAAATTACTAATGCTGACTACATAATTTTGGTATGTGGAGTCCAAACATCCACGTTAAATATCTGAACTTCCCATCACTACTGTGTATCTAACCTCAGAGCAGCCTTGCACACATATTGTACTTAAGGCTGCTGTCTTGTGGGCTGTTGTGTTTGAATTTGAGGATGGGTATGGTATTGGTAGATGATAGTGTTCATGTATCCTCTTAATACAGGTTTCAAAAAATGTATTTATTCTATTGATTTTGAATCTTGCACCTAACAAATATCCTTATTTAGAAAAAAAACTAAAACTAATAATTCAAAATATAGAAACTAATAAAAACTAGTAAATCTGCCTCTAAAAACTAATTAAAACTAACTGAATTTGAAAACAAAAAGTCAAAACGAAATAGAAACTAAAATTAATGGAAAATCCAAAACTATTATAACCTTGGCCAGAACCACACCAAAACTGAACCACACCAAATAGGAAAACGAACTCTGGTACATTTTAATCAAACTAAATGTGAAAACACCCTAAGCTAGTGAAACAGACCTGTGTGTGCGTGCATGTGTGTGTGTTTGGTCTTACCTCCCGCCTCCCTCTTTGCAGTTGGGGCAGGTACATGCGACCCTGCGCAGACGTTTGCCCTCCTGGCTCAAAGCCTCCATCTCTTCCTCCACTAAACGAACACGAAGGTGAGAGAGGTCATTGGCATTCAGCGTAGAGCTACTGTCCAGAGGCCACTCCTCCGAATCAGGCTCCTCCTTAATCTGAATATCTATAGAGTATAGTATGATCAGCGTTACACTAACAGCACTGCATTGAGTACTGCTAAACACATCTGCACTCTCGAAATGTCACCATACATGATTAACACTTTAGAATACTGGACATGTAGGTAATGTATTTACTAGCATGAACAATGTTTGCATAGCATGTATTAATCGTAGTTCATTACTAAAATAAAATGCTGTGCTTGTTATTGCACTGTGGGTTAATAAGAACTAGGTGTTTTTTTTTTACATGCATTTTTTATTTCTCTTTGCTATTTGGGCTTATTGGAACCTAATTAGAATAAAAATCTAAGTATCATCTTTTGATATGATGTACTTTTAGAGAAAAATGATGTCCATATATGTGGACTCGTGGTCCGAATTTACATAAAACACTTTTTCCCGAATTTTCTTTTATGCATATTTAACATAGAATTTTTTTTTGAACTTGCTTTGACTATCAGAGAGTAAAAACAACATTTTTTCCCATTTTGGACAGTTAAAAATAGGGTTTGGGACATTTCATATGCTGCCAAACAGTTGCAGGATGACACTGTATGTCTGTAACAAAATATAAAACATTCAAAGTATTTTAAATAGCCACTTAAGAGCTAAAAATGCGCTGTCCACGTACGTGGACACTCGGGCCCTAGGAGGTTAATATTTGTTAGGGCTGCACAATATATTGTTTCAGCATCAATATCGCAATATGATCAATCCCAATAGTCACACCTCAGGATATGAAATATTGAGTTTGTATCACAATTTATCATTTCCACATGTTTTTGAAGCCTGTGATTGTATAATGACAGTGCTTACCGCACATAGACAGGTATATTAACGGCCACCCAAGTATACTTGGTTTAATTGTATTAATTTCTTTATTCTGCTGAACACAAAACAAGATAGTTTCAAGAAGAGCTGCATTGATCGTTAATAGTTTGTGATCTCAATTTAACCCCCTCGCCCCCACACAATCTTTTCTACGATTCAGCCAACTATATTTTCAAGGACAGGAGAGAAGCATAGTAGGGGCACACGTCTTTACATAGTTTTTTATATGTTAAGTTAGGTCAATATCATCTGTGCAACATCAGACAGCACCTGTGAGAATGTTATTATTGTTTTATTTAAAACAAGCATGGCCGGTGGGAAAATGCATTTCTTTTGTTTGTTTTGATTAGTGTTGATTTCAAATGCAATAACTCTGTTAATATAAACTTGTAGTAACAGTGCTCATAATTGGTGGATGCAACTAAATTTTGGCTGGTGCTCCTACATTTTTAAAGTTAGAAGCACCAGTGCTACCAAGCAAAAGGGTTCATTTCGAGCCCTGACATTGCGATATCGGTGCTGAAACAATGTATTGTATTTGCATGTTTGCTTTTTTCCAAAGTGACAGTACCCATTGACGAGTGGTACCTGGCATTGAAGGTGAAATAAAGCGCAGCAAGTATTACGTTTCATTTTATTGCCCCTTTTTTAAAAGAAGAATTGTGCAATTTATTCCAAGCAAAAATAAAAGTGATTTTCATTTTGGCCAGAACTGTGCAGCTCTATTCTCAAGAATGTCTGAGCAATGTAATATAGGAACAAATAATCCTATAAAAGTTTTTTCTCCTTCATTCTTCAGTATATCTTCTGTTTTCAACAGAAAAAAAGCTTAAAAAAGGTTTAAAACAAGCGGAGAAAGAATAACTGTTTAATTTTTGTGTGAACTATCCCTTTAAGACCCTTCGGCCCCTTTAAGAGACCAGCTGCAGTACCTCCAGTGCTGTCTGTGTCCTCGGACTGCTGGAACTGAATGCCTGCCTGGCCCACAGTGTTAACCGTCACCGACTGCAGGTTAGGCATCTGTCCTGAGCTCAGGCTGACCGGTGTGCCACCCTGACCCAAAGATAGCGTCTGCACCGGGGCCAGAGTTATCTGCTGGGTTGGAGCCGTCTGGAGCTGAAGGTTTTGAAGGTTCTGAACTCCCTGCACCTACGTGAACAAATCAGGGGAAGAAAGCACATATTTAATATAATCCAACAATTTCAACACACAACTAAAATTAAGCATTCAGTGCTAGGAGAGCAGTGTCGAAACATTTCCATTTCAGACACATGCTTTCTTCTGAACTTTCCATGCATCAAAGGGAGCTGGAGAAAATCATCTCAGCCTTTTTCAACATGGTAATAATTAGGACTGGGCTGATAAAACAGTATCGTATTTGGTGACCGAACACTATCATGTCATTCATTCATTTTCTTTTCAGCTTAGTCTCTTTATTAATCAGAGGTCGCCACAGCCAACTTATTCAGCATATGTTTTATGCAGCGGATGCCCTTCCAGCTGCAACCCATCACTGGGAAACATCCATACACTCATCCGCACACATACACTATGGACAATTTAGCTTACCCAATTCACCTATAGCGCATGTGTTTGGACGCCAACATGGGGAGAACATGCAGACTCCACACAGAAACGCCAACTGACCCAGCCAGGGCTCGGACCAGCAACCTTCTTGCTGTGTGCTACCCACTGCGCCACCGTACACTACTGTCAACAACGCTAAAAAATGTTTGGTATGAAGCGCTATAGATCTATTAAAATGTGTCTTCGGAGCTCACGCCTTGGAAGGAACGGCAAAAAGCTTTGGGTTATTTCCAATCAAGATGCACGGATTGCTTGCGCAAATAGGGAGCAATGCACACACGGTGTGCAAGCAGCACGCATATGACGTGCTCGCATTGTCCAGGAACACCTAGTTGAAAACATCTCAGCTTTCCAGAATGCCACGTGTGCACCGCAATTCGTTTAGGTAGAACTAACCAATCTGCTTCACACTTTGTATAAATATACATATTTTGGTAAATGGCAGACTAATCACCTCAGACAAGCACAGCGCACACAAACACTGCTTCACACGCTTTTAGATGCAATATGTAAATGGACTCGGTTGGGTTTCGTCATCGCCACCTCAGGTCAGAATAAACACATGTGAAAATGAGTGCCGTGACAAGCAGCAATGAGTAGATTGTAAATAAAAAAGCATGTAAGGATGTTGCCAGAGTGGCTTTTTGGTTTCTTTTCTTGTGCATACCGGCCACTAGCACCCCATCTGAAAGATTTTTAGCATAGGGGGTAATGTAGTCACCCAACTTCACAATTTGTAATCTTGCAGTATGTATTTGAATAATGATGGCTGGTTCTTTTACTTGAAAGCTCAGATTTGATTATCATAATTTGTGTGGTTGGCAGAGTTTGAGGTTTCCTGTATCATTATTATACACACCTTAAAGTTTGCTTTGATTGTTCAGCATTTACGCTTTACCATTGTACACACTTTGTACAATTTTATTCATCAGGTGTAGGAGTCTCCTTAACACGCATGTTAATTTTATTATAGAGAAATTAGATATTTAGTTTAAATATTTTTGTTTTTGACTATTAAAACCATTTGCCTTAGTAATGTTGGTAAATTAAAATAAAGTGGTTAAATAACAACAACAAAAAAATCCTAATATTACTAAATGGATTGTTAAAAAATTCAATAATTATTGATATCAAATGATATGAAACATGATATCAAGATATTTTTTTTTTTTTTTTTGCAATATCGCCCAGCCCTATTTTATAAAACATAAATATCTTACTGTTTTAAATGGGTTTTGATCCGTAGTGTATGTTTGCATAAGCTCTGCAATCTGGCACTCCAATATGAAACTTTATTAATGTATTAAATATGAACAAAACAATACCGGTGTTGCCTTCAATTACAACTTCAGTTTCAGGTTTCCTCCGGGTGCTTTGTTTTCCCCAAAGTCCAAAGACATGCTGTATAGGCGAATTGGGTAAGCTAAATTGTCCGTAGTGTATGTGTGTGAATGGGAGTGTATGGATGTTTCCCAGTGATGGGTTGCAGCTGGAAGGGCATCCGCTGCGTAAAACATATGCTGGATAAGTTGGTGGTTCATTTCGCTGTGGCAAACCCAGATTAATAAAAGGACTAAGCCGAAAAGAAAATGAATGAATGACTGACTTCAGTTTCGACTATAGGGAAGCATGTTGTTTATTGTAGTCTCTTCTGACCTGAATCGGAGAAGATTTCCAATGTCAAAGAAGGCGGAGCCGCAGAGCTACACCTACCTATTACATATTCATCACAGACCAATGACACTCCAAAGGTGATTTTCACCAGTCAGAGTGAAGCTTCCACAAAAAGTTTGCTTTGACAAGCTGTGTCAACTCCAGAAAAATAAATTAAATTACTGTTTTGCCCTTATTTTATTTAAACTGACATCACACTAGTGTGTTGTACTACACTTTCACCTGAAGTACATCAGGTCCTTAGGCAACTATGTGCTGTGTTGGGGCAAAAAGCTCCCTAAAATAAAGGTTAAATGTCCTGTGAAGTGCTTTGAAATGTGCATCTGTATTCAAAATTTGGCGTAATCTCAACTGAAACATGAAGACAGGATGGGACATATAGTAGCTCCTCCCATCATTTGAAAAGCATCTTAAAGGTGGCGGAGCATGTCAGATACTAGAGAGCATTTGATTGGTCAGAAGATTTGATGAGAAACTTAAGTATGAGGTGATGCCAAAATTCATTGATTCATTTATGACAAACTGCAAGCTTTGGATTTTTACATCTTCTAAATGCAGATTGTCGTCACTGTTTTGGAGCGCACTAGCTTATGGATATCCTTAAAACTAACATACTTATACTAACATCTAAACAAATAATTTTAATTACACGGGACCGTTAAAAAATGTATAAAATAAGATTTGTTAACATTTATGTATTGTTGTATAGTTTTTACTACATTCAATTTATACCAAACATCATGACTAATTATGATATAGGTATACTTAAAATTAAGTTCTTTTTTCTTTTATTAAAGAACCAAAAAAGTGGGAAAAAGCAGAGTGACGATATACTGTTTTTAAACACTCCGACACCCCCTGTGCTGCAGAAAGTGGGATTGTAAATGTGTCTCACTGCTTACTTGTAACAACAACAACTGAGAGAGAAGAGCAGTTTCATAAACATCTGACAAACATCTTCACATTGTTTTCTATTTGCCATGCACAAACATCGAATGGTGCCAGTGGCATGCGCAAACTCATAGAAAATACGTGCAAAAATCTGGTGTACGTCCTTCTCTCTCTCCAATTCCTTAAAATCTCTCTGTGAGCAATTGTACATGTGTAAATACATCTGTACCAGGGGCATGTACCATGAAGAAAGATTAGCTGGCTAACCAGTTAAGTTTCAGTTTAGTTTGCACCAATTCTGGCTTTTCGGGTACCATGACGGCAGCTCAGCTCAGCTGCTTTATAATACCATTCAGGACTCAAAGACTGCCCGATGGCCCAGGGCCAGCATGAGAAATGAACGGGAGAGTAGACAGGATTGCTACTGGCCCAAATAGTTTTATTTTTTAAGTAATGTGAATGTTAGTCAATTGCGTGCAAATACAGTCTTAGAATCGAGAAACAGTTTGTGCTTTTAACCCTTTAAATGATGCCTTCTCTGTGATGTCGTAAACATCATGTTGCTTGTCGGGACCTATTATCTGATTGGATGTTGTGAGCACATAATTTTTTTCTGTAACCTGGCAACAACCAGTACAGCAAAGAGACGAGGCAAGTCGGCCACGTTTTGTTAAATAATTTAGAACTACAATAAAATATCTGCACATTTTCCATACTGCTAATTTTTTGCATAAAACTTTATTAACGTTTTTAAAATAATTAAATTCTTGATTCACAGATGTTATTTTTGACACTAGGGCTGTTTGATTAATCGAAATCGAATCGCGATTTGAAACGTTGCGATTAGCTAAATTGCAAGAGGCTGCGATATGACATATACATGTATTTAGGGCTGGGCGATATGGCAAAAAAAAAAAAATCTCGATTTTTTTCATAAAGTTTGACCGATTCATGATTTCGATTTTTTATTTATTTATTTTTTACTGTGTAACAACCTTACCAGCTTACCTTGTTCATTTAAATTTAAATAAATGCTGAAACTAGTTTTTTTCATGCTCACTTGTAAAAGAAAAGCAATAGTGTGACTAAACGCGGTTATGGCACTCTCTCATATAGGGATGCTAAACATAGCTACAATAGAAGTCACAGCAGGTCATATGTTGTGCAGCTTTGGGCAAATTTTATTTGGAGAGAAAATGACCAAAATGTAACGTGAAGATTAAAAAGGATTGGAGGGGAAATAAATATTTCAAATCTCTGTACATAACAGAAAAATAAACAATGATAATGCAACAATAGTTTATCTGTATTAGTGGAATGGCAGAAATATATATTTGGACAGGCCTTGTCAAAGTGAGCGGGCACTTTCACTAATAAAAAATATACTGTAGCACTTAAATTATGTCATAACAATCAATAAAATAACAGCGGTTTTATATCAAAAGTGGGTAATGATATAAAATATACTACATTTTGATGGTAAAATATAACCATTTAAACTATTTTGTATTTAAACATTAAATAACGAATGCATCAAGTTAAATATAAAAAAACGAATGAAACAACACAGCATATCAGGATATAAAGGACTAGATTTAGCAAAAATGCTGCTCTTTTTTTATCTTTGTAATTTTATAGTTTTATTTTTTTTATTTTAATTATTTTTTGTCTTCATAAATAACTAACGAGCTATAGACAAATATCTGCTTGACGTTTTAGAAAATATTTGTGCGTAGCTCCACCACCCAGTATATATTAAAGATCACCGTGAACAACCAAAAACCCCACAGAAACCGGTTACATATCTATATATATATATTTAAATGTCTATCTTATATTTAACTGAATCGTATAATGGCCTATAGCTGAAATGTTGGAAATTGCTTAACTTATTTTTATAAAACATTTGTCGATACGTATTGATATTTTTTGGAGTACAAACTACCGACATTTAAGAATCCATATTTATTTTATTCATTCATTCTACTTGTTTATTGGTGCATATATGGGTTATGATTTAATTCATACAGTACCTTGACAGCTACTGTGCCACTCCGTAATTCAAGCAAAAGTCCAAATTAAAGAAAGATTTGACTTTCTGCGGTGACCGACATTTACAACACGCCATAACCGTCCTTCAGGTGGTGCGCGGGTATAATATACAAAACCAGCCGTCTGGGCTTTAAATTAGGTGCAATTATTTCCTCGTGTGTGTGGAGCGATGGGTGAGCGGGCCAAAGTGACTAAAAGCGATCTAGAAAGTTGAGTTGGTTGCCCTCACCTCCGCCTGTCGAGCCTCCTCTCCTCTCCTCGCGTGCGCTCGCGCCACCGTCTCGCAGCTTGCGCGGGAGAGACAGACGGCTGCGGGGACGCGAACAACAGCACGACGCGCGTGGAAACATTAGCGAAGCTGGCTGGCTGGCTGACTGCGGGGCTGTTGTTGCTCTAGCGGGAAAATGTCCCGGTGTTCCCAATGGCCGGTCCGCCCTGGCGCGCTTCCGCTAAACCAGCTGTGGTAGCTCATCAACAGAGCCGCGACGTCAACACACAGAATCAGCACAATTCAGCATGGTTGTCTAACAGTTTAGAACGGTTTGGCACGATAGTGGAAAAGCGGCTTTAATATTTTTATTACAAAAAAAAAAAAGAAAAAAAAAAAATTCGCGATTCCTCGATTTTGTAAAAAATAAAATCATCTTAAAACGTAAATTCGAATTAATCGAAAAAAAATCGCCCAGCCCTATATGTATTATTTAATTACCCCCGCCCAGAGCAAATGCGTGACTGCCATCTGAGTGTGACAGACTTACTAGCCAATTGAGTGAGCACACTTTCATTCTACGGAATCAGAATTGCACAGCTGAACCATGCGGAACGCCCACAATAAAAAACAAACAAAACAAAACAAACTTCAGAAGCATTAATAGACGAATTAATATATACAAAAAAATAGGACATCTGTAATATGGGACAAGGTTTCCGCTACATTCATTCATCCGTGGCGGGCCGCCACGCCAAAATTCATCCCGCCACGGCTACATTACAGCTTCTTAGCTATTTAAAACATTTAGTCGTGTGCGGATTATAATCGCACCAAAACATATTAGAGGTAAACCGCGCAAACTTTTCTGTAACCGTAGTAGTGCTGTGCGCTATTTGTTCAAGGTGACATGCTGACTGACTCTCTGACAGACTGACTGACAGGTGCGTGAGTCCAGCAAACACCGCGTAGCTTTCAGTTAAGATGAACACAGTTTCCATAAGTATACTTTATTGATAAAGGTCAATGGCTTTGCATACAATGACTTTATCTTGCTGGAGTTTAATGCCGTTTCACTTTACTTCAGGACGCGTTAATGTCGGAAAACGCACAAAAACGCACTAAATCGCCCTTCAGCAGCGCTTACTGGAGAGCGCACAAGAAGATCTGCACTTGAACGTGTAAATTTGAGTGCGTGCAAGAAGGTCTGTGCTCGAACAGAAGAAATCGGCGCGCAAGCAAAGAGATTCGCATGCTCGTATTACATGAATGCTATCTCGACTTGTAATACTGCGTGTAATATTTGTCTTTGAAATAGTTGGCAGATCTGTGTAAAAAAAAAAAGTCCTGCCGCCACTGCTGGAAAAAATCCTAGAGGAAACACTGTGGGATTATCTTGGTTTCAAAATCACAGACACCAAAACATCAAAAACAGGTCATTTGTAAGAATTGGTACCACAGCACGAGGAAATACAACATCCAGCACTTAAAAAAGCACCACAGTCAGGGGTGTCTTGCTAAAACGTCATCTGAAAGTATTGTCAGTGACACTCAATCTAGTAGAAAGCAACAGAAAATTACAATTTCAGAGTTGTTTCAGCCATGTTAGTTTGCTGAGTGTTCTGTATTTTTATATTTTTTATTTATTTTGTTTGTATAATAAGCTACACTATCTCCCTAATTTGAGTTTAACTTGTTTACAGAAAGGTAAAGTCATTTTATTTGTGTGTACTGTTTGCTCTAGAGTAAAATGAGTGTTTCATTTCTCAATATTTAAAAAGAAATTTGAATAAATGTTGGAGTAGGTTAATATCTTTTCAGTTCCTGTTTTTAACTAACACTCACTGCATTTTAGCAGTAATGCTGTGTTCACATTAGACGCGGAAGAAGCATCAAGCGCGAGTGATTTACATGTTAAGTCAATGCAAACGCGGGAATAGACATCCTGCGGCACGATACGCGCGAATTGCGCGAATGGGGCGGCGCGAATTGAGCGTTTTGCGCGTATCGCTCGAGTTAAAAAATCTGAACTTCTGCGGACAATCACGCCGCGTTAACCAATAAGGAGCTTGCTCTCGTGGGGGCATGATTGTGACGTAGCACCTGTTGTTGGTGTCCTGGGGGAAATCCTCCAGCCGACACCGACAACAATTCATCAAACTGGGCTCGGCTCAGTCAAAAGCACCGCTGAAAGTCTCCGTCATCCAGGTTAAGTTTCTGGAGGAGTTTATGAGCTCACAGAGCTGGGTGCACCTCTGAAAGGATATAGTGGACTCAGACACTGCTCCAAACGTATCGACGCTGTTTTTCAGCCTTCATAAAGCACATAAACACAGTTATTTTATCAATAAAATCCATGTTAGCCATTTAGCAACAAGCTAGTCACCGGGCAGACAGAAGCCCGGCCCATGATGAGAATCCGCGTCTGTACTGAAGTTAATTTGACGCGCGAATGAAGCGGAGTTTGACGCGCGAATGAAGCGGAGTTTGACGCGCGAATGAAGCGAGTAAACTCAAATGTTCACGCGTCTATTTACGCACAAATATTGCGATTTATCCGCGCGTTCCGCGTCTGGAGTGAACGCAGCATAAGAAGCTACAATACAGATTACTGAGCTGAAGCTTGACTACAAAATTAAATTGCAATATCTGTCAATAAAATCAAAATTAGATATTTTCCCCAAATCGCCCTATTTAACACATTATTATATTGTAGCGAATAGCTTTTAACTTCTTTTTTTTTTTGGTGGGGCCAGATCAGACCAGTAGAAAATATCCTAAGCGACCAGTAGAAAAAATCCTAAAGTTGACTTTGGTAAGCTGTTTCGAACTGCCGAAACAAATTCAAAAAAAAATATATATATATATACACACACACACACATTATATATACACATTTTATATATGTATAATTTAGCTGGATTTTGCTCAAAATGACAATTTCACTTTAAATCAAAGTTGGCAAGTAAATGAGAAAAAATATAATAAGTTCTCAAATCCAATCTCTAAAGCAGTAATTTCCAAAAAAAAAAAAAAAAAAAAAATTATATATATATATATATATATATATATATATATATATATATATATATATATATATAATATATATATATATATATATATATATATATATACACATATACACATACAGTTGCAATCAGAATTATTCAACCCCCTGATTTATTAGCCCCTGTTTATTTTTTTCCCCAATTTCTGTTTAACAGAGAGAAAAAAATTTAACACATTTCTAAACATAATAGTTTTAATAACTCATTTCTAATAACTGATTTATTTTATCTTTGCCATGATGACAGTAAATAATATTTTACTAGATATTTTTCAAGACACTTCTATACAGCTTAAAGTGACATTTAAAGGCTTAACTAGGTTAATTAGGTTAACTAGGCAGGTTAGGGTAATTAGGCAAGTTATTGTATAATGGTGGTTTGTTCTGTACACTATTGAAAAAATATATAGCTTAAAGGGGCTAATAATTTTGTCCTTAAAATGAGTTTTAAAAAATAAAAACTGCTTTTATTCTAGCCGAAATAAAACAAATAAGACTTTCTCTAGAAGAAAAAATATTATCAGACATACTGTAAAAATTTCCTTGTTCTGTTAAACATCATTTGGGAAATATTTAAAAAAGAAAAAAAAATTCAAAGGGGGTTCAATAATTATGATTGCAACTGTATATATATATATATATATATATATATATATATATATATATATATATATATATATATATATATATATATATATATATATATATATATATATATATATATATATAAACATGAATTGAATTGTGTTTACATTCATATTTTGTCTTTTGTTTTGGTTTATGTTCTGTATGCTTTGAGATCTGCAAAGTCACACTGATTCCTTATTCCTTTATGTGTTGGAACAGAAATATATATATATATATATTTTTTTTTAGTTTTTTTTTTATAAAATAAATTGTCAATGACTGACACAATGCAAACCATACCTGGAAGGTCTGCCACTGTATCTGTCCTGACGGTGTGACGGTTTGGGCCTGGATGAGGAATGTTCCCGGGTTGATGAGCTGGATGTTTTGCATGGTCTGCTGGGCCTGAGCAGATGCCTGACCGTCAGTGCTCTGCAAGGGCAGCTGCTGTAACTGGATCACCTGCTGTCCTCCAGACACCTGCACCGCTCCCTGACTGAGGTATCCCGAGCTGTCCGTCTGCTCTCCCGCCGCCGCTGGCTGCTGCGTCAACACCCCCGTGCCATCTATCGTGCTGGCCTGTGAGGACGACGCTGAAGACGTGGTAGGCACAAACATATCAGCGGTCACGTTAGTGCTGAGCGTTTGCTGCTGCTGTTCTCCTGCTTTCTCAGAGTTCTCAACACTCTGATTGGTCATGATCAGCTGTCCGTCAGCCGTGATGCCTGTGGCTATGGGCTGGGCTCCCGACAGTCCCAGAGAGTCCAGATCCACGCTGTTTATGGGCACGAAGGTAATGTTACCCGGCAAACCCAGAGGCACGTTTGTGACCTGCCCGCCGAACGCAGAGCTTCCCAGAGACACCTGTGGGATGTGGTGCACTTGACCCGTCTGCGTCATCAGGCTCTGGCTGTTGCTGAGGACGTCGGCGGATGTGACGCTGATGGTCTGGGTGCCGTCCGGGAGGATCTGGATGTGCCCTGCGGCGTCCTGCGCCATCGAGGCCCCAGAGAAACCCAGCTGCCCGTCGGCAGTCTGCACCTGAGGGATGACTTGGTATTGGATGTTAGGCACTGCGCCAGCGGACGCGTCGGTCCCCGACGTGAGTAAAATGGGCTGGTTCTGGAGGCCCTGGAGGCTCTGGAGAGGAAGAACATACTGTCCGTTGGACGTGACGATACCCGTGCCAGGGAGATGCAGGACACCCGAATCATCCCGCACCGCTTCCCATCTTTCAGTCGAGCTGGTTAGCTGATCTGAGAGGTCTGCATTCTGGGGAGGAAAACAAAATGTTCAATGAAATTCATGTTAGAACACTTTCACACCTGTATATCAATTGTTTTGTTCCGAAACAGGAATTAAAATTGTTACAATGTTTATTTTAGTTCTTGGTGCGGTTCGCTTTCACACGACAAAGTTACTAAACGCATCAAAATAGTTCAAGCATGTCACATGCGAGTAAACTCTCCTCACGTTGAGGTTCACTGTTTATTTTTCTGAGTCTCACAGACTCTGCTCAGCTGTCATACAGCGTTTTTAATTTATGATGATGAGCAATAAGACATAAGCGAAAAGGTGCACTTTAATTTTGATTCGTTAGATCATTAGATCATATTGCTTTCTCACTACAATAGATCCGCTCCAGAGTTCGTTTCAATCAAGCTGAGACCACCACATTCAGCCGGTCTCGGACCGATAGATTTGGCGTCGATCAGAGCGCGATTGCTGGATTCACATATGCCAAACGAACTATCAAATTACAACATTGTTCACGGTCAAATAAATATTGCTAAAATTGTTTTGAAGTCCTACTTACATGCTACTTTCAACCGAATAATAACTCAATACGTTAAGTCTGAATATAAACTAGTTTGTGGTTCAAATACGCACCATACAAAGCAAACACGCCAGCCACAGGCTTGCACTCAAACATATGTGAGGGTTATTAAAAGATGTGGTTTCTGACAATGAGGTAAAGTTGGTTTCACGTTCGCACATTCAGACTTTCTCCTTAAGAAAATAATTTTAGAAAAGTGTAATTTGTCAACTCTAAGTAGGGAAATCATATTAGCACCCACAGACTATGAAAGTACAACATTGTTCAGTCAAATAAATAGTGCTAATGTTGTTGTGAAGTCACACTTGCATGCTACTTCCAACCGAATATTTAAAAGTACAAGATAAGGATCATATCACACGTTAAAAAAATTAACAAATGTACGAAATTGAGGTAAAGTTTATTTTATATTTGCACATTCGTTCAGTGACAACTTGTGACTCGCTCTCTATATTGTTTACCATGGTAGGTTGAACATTCGGTCTGAAATCACAAGCAAGCATGACATGCTCAATGCCCGAATTCTCAAATATAAAACCAACTTTAACTCAGTAAGTTGTGCGAATTAGGCATGGAACAATAACTGTTTTCAAGGTATACCATGGTTTGGAAAAGTCAAGGTCTTAAAAACGTCAAAATGTTCTGCTATACCGTTCCTAAAGTATGTGTAAGATTATTTACTAGTTTGTGGTGTAAATATGCAACATGCAAAGTAAACACACCCCAGGCTTGCACTGAAACATATATAAGGGTTATTACCCCTTATGCACTGTTCAAATTTACTACCCTTTTGTTATGTTGGGGATCAAAACATTCACTGAATTAAACTGCTGTAAAAATGCATCAGAATATTTTTTTTTCACTTTTTTTGCACAAATCAACCTCAGTCCTAATCAAAATTAGTAAATTGTTTAGAAAATTACAGGATTTTAACTCTTTATATTTTCAATATAAAAAGTAATTGTGGACTGGATGTCTTTTTATGTTTTATCACATTCTTGGATATGAATCCAGAAACTATAAGTTTCCAATCTAAAAGTTTAGGGGTGCCAACTGATGATCAACAGTAAAAATGACAAATTTGACCTCTTCCCAACATGGGAAACAACCAACAATCAAAAATGCATGATTATATGGTGTCATGGTTTTGTAATTAAAAAAAATGCGGTTATAATGGAAGTCAATGGGGCAAAAAAACAGCCACCAATAGTAAATTAGGGAGAAAAAATTAAAATCAATCAAAAACAATGCAGGGCTCAACAATAAGGACTGCCCGATGGCCCGGGGCCAGCATGTGAGATGCTCGGGACAGTAGACAGGATAGTCACTGACCCAATCGGGACAGTGCTGTCTTGTCACTAAAGTTTAATTTGGCTACGACTGTTAGTCAATTGCGTGCAAATATGGGTGCTTTCACACCTAGACGTTTGTTTCGGAACCGGTCTCGTTTGCCCTGTTAGTGCAGTTCGTTTGGCATATGTGAACCTTCCAATCACGCTCGGATCCACCCCAAATCAAACGTTCTGAGATCGCCTGAATGAGGTGGTCTCAGTTCACTTGAAATGAACTCTGGAGAGGATCGATTGTAGGCAAAACGATTCAACGAACTAATGAACCAGGCTATATCCCAGTGTATTATGGTTGTGTAATAGCCATATATATGACTATATGAAGAGAGAATAGGAGTAAGGTGGGCTGTTATTCCTACTGGCAAATGTGCGTTTCATGTCGAATACGAAAGTGAAAGCATGCTGAAATATTACAGAGTGCTGTCTATCTGTTAGGAAAATTGACTGAAATTACCATCTGATAACTTTTTCATATTTTAATCTTATAATGTTTTGTATTAGGCCTGTTATTTTGTTTATTTCTGCACTGACACCAACGATCAACATTGATCTGCTTCATGGTCTGACTGCAGTCTCGACTCATCTGTTATTTCTCTATAATCTAAGCCTTTTTTTGGTGAAGCCAGTGAAAATTTTTGGCAGGGCAAGTAAAAATCTAATCGGGCCAGTAAAAAAAATCCTTAGCATTGAACACTGCAATGCATCGAAGGCAATGTTGTTTCACATGTCCAAGACTTTGATAAAAGGTAAAAAAAAAAATCCAGTCCAAAATTACTTTTTATACTGATAATACGTCATTTTGTGTGTTTTTTTTCACCAAATCAGTCACATCATTTGTGAATTTGGCAATTAAAGATGTAAAATCCTGCAATTTTCTAAGCAATTTATTAGTTTTGATTAGGACTGAGGTTGATTAACAGATTTATGCAAAAAAAAAGTGCAAAAAATATATCTGATGCATTTTTGCAGCAGTTTAATTTAGTGGAGTGTATTGTTGAGTTTTTTGTTTTGTTTTGTTTTTTTAAATGAAAGCATTTTCTTAAAATGTGTGTCAAAATAAGATTTGTCACCAAAAATCATTAGGCTACCTGAAATAGAAAAAGTTATAGCCAAATTTAGACTCAAAATCATCCCGGAGTGGATGAACACATCCCCAACAGTACATAAGGGTTAGATGGTGTGGTTTCTGACAATGAGGTAAAGTTGGTTTCCTATTCGCACATTCAGACTTAATAATATAATTTCAGAAAAGTGTCATTTGTCAACTCTAAATAGGAAAATCCTATTAGCAGCCACGGACTATCAAAGTACAACATTCTTCACGGTCAAATAGTACTAATGT